>JAWRVF010001319.1:0-81584 GCA_036785485.1 Physcomitrellopsis africana
CTAGTCCATGTGCATGCCACACTAGTCCATGCGTGCAGGCCAGTAATCGTGTGATGCCCTGACAACCGGCACCGGGAAATGCCAGAGCTGTGGAAGCTGGAGTCCAGTGAGCTTTTTATTGCTGTGCGTTGAAGCACCCACCATGTCATGCCAAGGATCCCCCCCACTCCTGGCTTCCCACTTACTTTGCCCCTAATAAGACCCCCCACCTCCCCAACCATGGCCTTCCCCATATATGTATAGTAAATGCTCTGGGTGAAATACTATTATGTGTCCATCCATTAAGCACTACTACTTTCTTTTTAGAACAGGAGGACTCTTTTCTTCTCTTCATTCTGTAAAACAATTACTGTCAAAACCATTCATTAGGTACTTTTGTATTTTTAATTTTAAGAGACTTCTAAATACCAAAAATAAAAGCACTAACAATGGATCAATCTATTAAAAAGGAATTGGGTCATGTGCATTCTTTAAAAATAAATTTATGATGCATTTTCCTCCTTTGATGCTCTCTAATGCAAGTATTACACAACATCTCAATCAATACTTATTGATAAAGTGCATGCACACAACTTCTAAAGTCACCAGCTAACTAGCCTTGGTCCTATATCTAAGGTTTCACTTCAATTCAAAATTAAACATTCACATTTCTTATTTAGGACAAAAAAAAGTTCTTTTGGTAAACCAATTTAATTCTAATTTGAGTAGCTATAATCTAAATTATTAAAATTAATATTTATTTTTGTAATTATTTATTTTAATATATATTCTACCAATAGATCAATATATAAATCCGCACCATCATTTAAAATTCTAAATAAATAAAAATTGCATTATTTTTTTAAAGTTTATAAAAGTCTCTCAAGTTACTTTATAAATAATTAAAAAAATAAATACATAAGCTATAAAGTGCTTATTACAACACTTATATAAAGGAGATTCTTTTATTTATTATTTTAAGTTTTGCACATCTTTCAATGGTTTTTCAACATATAAAATTATAATAAGTTGTTTATTTTATTAATTTCTATATTTTCATGTTAAATTAGACAAGGTATGTCAAAATAGCAATTTTTATTGTTCTATGTTATATGAACACTAAGTATTAGAAGTGAACAAATATCTCCTAATCTTAAAGTTAGATTCAAATCAGTAGTTTTAATATACATTTATATATAGAAAAAAATACTTTTATAAAATACATATATATATATATATATATATATATATTTTTTTTTTTCTTTTTCTTTTTGTTCATTTATATTTTACTTTTATCTTTGATCTTATTTTTATCTTTTATTATTGAGTTTCATACAACTACTTCTTTGTCAACAACATTATTGAAAGAAATAAATATGAATCTTTGTATTATTTTAATTATGGTTTAAGAAATAGAATTTTAAAAAGTTAAACTAAACTAAATTAAATTATTAGTTTTAAAGTTTTTCTTGGATTTTTAAAAAAATTTATTATTCTTTTTTATAATCATTTCTTATTACTTAAACATCAAGAAGATAAAATATAATTCAAAATTATTAATAAATTTTTAAAATTATCAATAATTTTTTAAAATTATATATATATATATATATATATATATATATATTAAAAAATCATAAAAGTTATTGCATGTGTTTGTTTAAATTTTTATATTAATAACAATTTAATCCTATTTTGTACTAATAAAAATAAGATTCACTAATTACTAATTAATTCTTAGAATTTGTTATGTAAATATAATTGTACTACCAACTAACAAGTGAATAAGAATCATTTGCTATGAAACCTTCATACTCACTATACCACCATGCCTATTAAAGACTTTTGAGACACTCAAAACTTTATACAAGGTTTTTTTAAAATCTTTAAAAATAACCACATATTAGGTCAAGGATCTCAAGACATAACCAACAAGGTCATTTTTAGGAAGCGCTATGTAATCATAATGGTATAAAAGAGATATATTTTTTCCTTATAATACTTTCAATAGAACTTGTTAAATCTTCTACATTAGAATATTAAATAAGTTTAAGAAGTTTTTTTAATCAAATAAATCAAATAAATGAAATTAATGAATAAAAATAAAATAAAATAAAATAAAACCAAAAAAAATAAAAAGAATAAAAAGAATAAAAATAAAAATTTGAAAATGATAATAATAATAATAATAATAATAATAATAATATATCTTAGAATATCATTTGGATCTATGTTTTTGGTCATTTATCTTTTGCATAGATAATAAAAAATCTTGATATATCTTATATTTAAAAATATAAATTAAATATTATATATTTACTAATTTTAGATATTTATTTATTTTATCATACAAGACTTTTTAGAAGACAAGAAATTAGTAGCTACAAGCATTTTATTTTCTTAGTCTATGTTTTCTTGCAATTTTCAATAAAAAGTCTAAAACATATTTTAATACCATGTATTAATTTTTTTTTTTATTTATTTATTTTTTTTTTTAACCTATAAAATCCAAAATAAAATCACTTATGCTAACTGTTGTTGTCGTCTGTCTCACTTACTCTACCAATACTGCCCAGAGTAAATCTGTAAAAGGGGATTCAAACACAGGGAAAGACTATTTGCATTGACTTAAACCATTAGAGTCACACAACTAACTGCCTTCTGATTATACTAAAACATCCCAATTTTGTTACAATATCTCCCTTATACTACCAATAACTCTGTTAACAATAAAATATCGTAAGCAATAATCCAACTCAAATATTCACTACCTCTCCTCCTCTCCTTCTTTATGACAACAATATGTAATACCGCGATATCTCAAAACACAGCATAATTATCCTATATTCTAAACACAGGAATACTCCGAAATTGACTATCACTCCTAATAATTCACTTTGCATAATCCAAACTCCACCGACTTCCTCTCGTGGGTCACCCTTAATTCAATACTCAATGTAATATAGTTTTTTCACATTCATACTCATTCTTCATAAAACATCTCCAATTCTCCACTTCCAATTTTCCACTTATATTTTTCCACTGATATTTCAGCATATCAGTACATCCTCAATCTTTCATTATAAATCAATTCTTTCCTTCATTGCTTCATTACAGAACTGCACTTTATAATATTCAGCACTTATCTAATATCCTTCTCTTAAAAATTAACAAGAGGTAGCACCAAGCTTATCCCGGCTCAGCACTATCACAGTCTGGCCCTTACTACTACTGTCCGAATCAATTTATACTTATCCCAATCGGTATTAACCGCTACACAACCGACGATAACCACTTTTTCTAACTCCCTTATCCATGTTGCCTTCTAAACTGGCCATTCATCGGCTTTCTGTCTACTCTTAATCCTACAAACTATGTATTGTAAATCCTAAAATTCCTACCCATTCTACATAGCCCCACTACTAACTGTGCAGCGTCCTTGCAAATACAAAATTGGTAAAACTTTGTTATGAGGCGGGCTTCTGAGATTGAGATACTCCTGGATTCATAGGAGGTTCCTCTGCATCTGGCTCTAATGGCACGTCCTCATCCTCCTCCAATAAATCCACATGATTAATCTTCAATTGCGCTGATAAATCTTCATTATCCGCTCCCAATTCCCGAACTTGAGCCTCCAATTGTAGAATTCTGGCATCCTTCACCTCTAATTGGCACCCTTGTCACTTCACCTTCTCCTCCAACTCACTAATACTCGAAACTGAGGAAGCAGATTCTTGTGGCCGAACGACATTAGCCAAATCGCCCTCCAATTTTTCCACTTCACTTTTCAAGGCACCAATTTCTGTCTGCAGCTTCTCCGTTCCAATTCGGTATTAGTCTCCCAATTCTATCTTTTCCTGTTTCAATTTCACTGCTTTATAATGTTTCGCTTGCAATTGACACTTCAGCGCTTCTCGTTCCAAATCCCATATCTTGCGGTTCTCTATTAATTCTTACTTTTGACCGTTCAGGATTCTTTACATGCGATCTTTTTCATTCATCCAATTTTTCTTTTCCTCCGCTACTTTCCGCTCCAATGCCAACTTGGACTCTGTCTTTGCTCTAATCAAGTATCCTTGTTCCACAATTCGGCGACCTTTTTCCAATATCTCCTTCCGGCTAGACTCCAATTGTTGTCTTAGATTCCCTTCTAGCTGATTCATGATAAGCTGCAATTGGAAAATTTGTCCCAATATTACTTCCGTGAGGTTCCCTTCTATCAGTAGCCCGGTGTTCAAAATTGGAGCCTCAACCACCTTCTCTATCACTGCACAAATTGAAGCCCGCCTTGGTGTAGTCTCCGGGATAGCCTCCTGTTCCCGCAATCTACTGGATTCCTCAATTTCGTGCACCACTACCCCTGAGCCAACTGGTAAACTCCGCATACCCTATTGCGGCATTGAGGAAGGCACGCTCTTCTCCCCTGCTAGTTGACTTAATGTGAGCGCAATCACGGAATGCTTATAATTAGAGCATAGCAAAGAAGCAAATTTATCCATTTTTTGCTTGGCTCCCATTTCTGCCTGGATACGGGTTGCTACAAAGGCTACCTAATTAAAGACCATGCCTTCCAATGTTCCAATCGCAGCAAACAACAAGCGCTTGGACATGTACGTGGTATGTCGGTTCAAGCCTAGCCGCTTCTGAATGAACCGCATCCACTCTACAAGCTCTGGAGTAAGTGCCTCTGCCACTTTCCAGCCTTGATTTTTCTCAAAGGACGCCATGTCCCCTTTGAAGTAGCTTCGTGCTCTAAAGTCACTGGACACTTCAATGCCTACCGCTAACTCACCTATTGGTAAATATAATACCTTCTGTAAGGTACTCTCATCGATCCCAATTATTCTCCCTTTTACTACATTTGAACCATCCTTTGGGTCGTAATTTCCTATGTACTCTGCAACTAATTCTACATCAATTGGAGGCAAATTATCCGATCCTCGCAAAAACATGTACATCTGTGCATTTTTGAAATCTATACATCTTTGTAAGGACCGCGCTCCGTGTTGGTGACACACACACACGCTCTTGGGGCCAGCGTTACACAGAGATTATTCTTGCCCATGCGTTTGGTTTTATTCTCACCTCTCTGTCCTGACTCTCTTGACCTCCGTGACATTATATAATGCTGACTCGTACTCCGCGCTTGGACTAATTGTTATATACCGACGCAAAAGGCTCTCTCTGACTCCAATATTTGCTTCGGACGACCAAAGCTCAAAAAAGCAAATGCTAATTAAAACTCCCATTAAGTTGCCACCTTCACAACCTTTACTCGGGATCTAAAGCAACAATCCTTTGATCCCATTAATGCAGGATCGTCCTTTCGATTTGCATGACTGGTCCGGTATTAGGACCCATGACCATCGGTAGTCTTTCTAAATATCATCGCCTTCATTAAGGTAAGCTATCATAAACAGGTCCACCCTCTTCCCTCCAATTTTGAAAATCCATCCCGGATTTACGTAAAATAAAGACGTAAACAATTGCCGTTAACTCGGGTGGTAAATTGAGTACCCATAAAATCTTCCAATTGAACTGAACCATTAGAAAAGGCTTCAATTACTCGATAAGGTCCATGCCAACGGACTTGGAATTTCTCCGAAAAATGGTGAAAATGACTATCATAAAGAAGCACCAGATCATTAGGCATAAAAGATTTAGGACATAATTTACTATCATAATAACTCTTCCGGCGGCGCTATGTAGCTTCTATAGTTAAAAGAGCAGTAGTCCTAACTTCATCCAATTTTTCCAATTGTGCTAACCGATGTTGGAGGGAGTCTTTGTCACCGAGATAATTATCTAATGTAATTTGTAAATTCTGAACTTCCAATTCAATTGGTAATATTGCCTCTTGTCCGTACACCAATTGGAATGGTGTGGAATTGGTAGTCACTTTATATGCAATACGATATGCCCACAAGGCTGCGAACAATTTTGTATCCCAGTCCGTTCCTACACCAGATACTATTTTTATTAAAATTTTACACAAAATACTGTTGGTCTTTTCAATCTGTCCATTTGCCCGATGGTGATATGGGGTTGTCTTCCGATGCTTGATCTCGTATTTATCTATCAAATCCACAATTGTAGAATTAATAAAATGGGTTCCACGATCACTAACCAATTCTTTGGGACACCCAAATTGAGTGATAATGTTCTCATATAAAAATGTGGCTACGGTATCGGCATTATCAGTTTTTGTTGCCATCGCCTCCGCCTATTTTGTCACGTAATCCGTCGCTACCAAAATATATCTTTTCTGTCCATTACGCGAGGCTGGTGCGATTGGTCCTACAAAATCAATACCCCATTTCTCCAACGGTGCTTGTACTAAAATTGGTACCAACGGCATGGAAGAAGTTCCTGTAGGTCTACCAATACGCTAACAAGGATCACAACGTCAGACGTATTGGTGTGCATTTGAGAAAATTTTTGGCCACCAATATCCAGCCATTAAAGCTTTGCGGGCAGTGCTGTTACTGGCAAAATGCCCTCCACAACTATCTAAATGACATCCTTCCAATATAGTATGTACTTCACTTTGAAAAATACAACGGCATAGAATTCCGTCTCTCCCCTGCTTATATAAAGCGTCTCCAATCATTGTATATGGAGCACTTTTCAAAATCAAGCATTTCTTAAGTTTCTCACTATATATAGGTGGAAATGTTTGAAATGGGTGTGGATCAATTACGCTCTATACGGGGTGATCACGTCGGCGACAAATAATTCCGCTGTCGTACTGTGTCATTGATAGGTTAGTTATGAATATATTGGACTAATCGAGATAAATGATCTGCATTGGCATGTTTCTTTCCTGGTCAAATATTAATAATAAAATTAAATTCTTGAAGGAATAACACCCACCGAGCGATGCGTCCACTCAATTGAGGTTTATTAATCATATATTTAAGAGCATCATGATCGACATGAAATACAAATAGGTAACCAAGCAAATAATGCCAAAATTTTTGAACAGAATAAATCATGCCCAAGGCTTCCCGTTCAGTCGTAGTATAATTTCAGCCATTAAAGCTTTGCGGGCAGTGGTGTCATCGGCAAAATGCCCTCCACAACTATCCAAATGACATCCTTTCAATATAGTACATACTTCACTTTGAAAAATACAACGGCGTAGAATTTCGTCTCTCCCCTACTTATACAAAGCGTCTCCAATCATCGTATATGGAGCACTTTTCAAAATCAAGCGTTTCTTAAGTTTCTCACTATATATAGGTGAAAATGTTTGAAATATCAAATACTGGATCAATTCACTATATTCTGGGGTGATCACGTCGACGGCAAATAATTCCGCATCAGGAAGTGCATCATTGATAGGTTTGTTATCAAAAATATTGGACAATCGAGATAAATGATATGCATTGGCATGTTTCTTTCCTGGTCAAATATTAATAGTAAAATTAAATTCTTGAAGGAATAACACCCACCGAGCGATGCGTCCACTCAATTGAGGTTTATTAATCATATATTTAAGAGCATTATGATCGACATGAAATACAAATAGGTAACCAAGCAAATAATGCCGAAATTTTTGGACAGAATAGATCATGCCCAAGGCTTCCCATTCAGTCGTAGTATAATTTCGTTCCGCAGCTACGAATTGTCGACTAGCATAATAGATGGGATGATCCAAACCCTTTTCATCTTTTTGGCTTAACACGGATCCAATAGCAACATTCAAGGCATCAACATAAATATGAAAGGGTTTTGTCCAACAAGGTGCAACAAGTACTGGTGCTAACACCAATTTTTGTTTTAACTCCTCAAATGCAACTGTACATTCTTCATTCCAAATTGGACTAGATCCATCCGGTGGTAATTTCTTTAAGAGATTTGTTAATGGTTGACATATTTCTGTAAATAAATGAATGAATCGCCTATAATAGCTGACATGGCCTACGAAACTACAAACACCATACATTATTTCTGGCTTTGAAAAAGCCAATATACGAATAATTTTATCTGGATCAGTAGCGATATCGGCCACGGAAACGATATGTCCCAAAAGCTTTCCCGATGGTACGCCAAATTGACACTTCTCAGAATTCAAAGATATCCCATATTTATCACATTGGTCCAAATAGTTACCAAGACGTTCCAAATGATTCGCTGTTGTACTAAATGTACAAAAATCATCTAAAAATATCTCCATTGACAATTGTAAATAATCCTGAAACACTTGCATCATTATCCTTTGAAATGTGGCCGGGGCATTACATAATCCAAATGGCATTACATTATAAGCAAATGTGCCCCAATCTGTAGTAAAAATAGTCTTCAATTGGTCGTCTTCTGTAAATTTTATTTGATTATAATCCAAGAATCCGTCCAAAAAGGAATAACATTCATGTCCAACTATTACGTCCAGTATACTATCTGTAAAAGATAAAAAAAAATAATCTTTCTTGGTAGCCGCATTTAATTTACGGAAGTCCTGACAGATACGGATTTTTCCATTTTTCTTCGGTACTATCACAATTGGTGAAACCCATTCACTATACAAGACTGGATATATGAAGCCCACGTCTAAAATTTTATCTACTTCCTCCTTGACCATGAGAGAATATTTTGGATTAAGACGGTGTTGTCTTTGACAAACTGGTGTAGCATCTTCCTCTAAGGTAATTTGATGCTCACAAATTTCGGCAGGAATACCTTTTAAATCCGCATACAACCAAGCAAAAGCAGATTTATGATTTAGAAAGAATTCTTTTCAATTTCTTAATTCTATACCCGTAATACCGGTGTATACTTTGATAATCTGGGGTGTTTCATTGGAACCCAAATTAATAGATTGGCACACAGGTTCCTCATTAACTCTTAGATTGATTTGTCCCTCCTGCTCTGAACCCTTCATATGGGCCGGCAAATTGGACTTATCCAATTCAGGTTCCAATGTACCAACTTCATTTACCACACAATTATTCATCCAATTTGCGATGACATTGTCAAAATTTACTGCATCTTCCTGATCTAAAAAATATTCCCCTGGACCTCCATACTGGTGTAACACGCCTGGCTTCCGCATGTGAGTTGGGTCCTTATCAACTTGCATCGCATTATTGACTTCGTCATATTTGCTTCGAATTGGCCCTCATCTTCAGATGTTGCTTCTGTGCCCCTAATTTGCGACTCTCAATGATATTGAACTGGGTACATCTGTAAAACAATCTTGTCATTACCTTCCCTAAATGTTAACGTTCCACGGCCCCAATCGTTCCTAGCTTTGGCCTGATATAGCCTCGACCGACCCAATAATATTGGATATGATAAAGTAGAATTCTGTGATTGGAAAACAATATAATCAATTTCATACGTAATTCCCGCGATTACAGTATTAATACTGCGTAAGATATCCATTGATTTTATCCTACTATGATCTGCCATTCTCAATATCAATGTCGTGGGTACTAATTGTTTTAAATCCAACTCCTCCATTGTATTGGCGTTCATTAAGTTCACACTAGAGCCACCATCCACTTGAACTCCAGGAATGAGAATACCATCAATTGATACATCGATAGTTGGTGCTCCCGGATTGGGATTCAAACTAACCTCATGAATTTCTTTATTACGAACTCTACGTCGTATTAACGAGGAATTCAATGTAGAATGGCATTTTGGTGCAACTCCTAACAATTGCTTCATGGTAATAGAAGGTTTAATTTCATCCAAATCTTTCATAATATCATATGGTTTCATATTGGTAATGATTCCTAAAGGCCTCTTCTTTTTCATGGGTTTTAATTTGACCCCTTGAGATAATTTTCTTACGGAGTTCGGAACTAGAACTGCTGCATGGACTTTGTCGTAATTTGTGTCCATAAGAGGATCTTTTGATGGATAAGATGGCTCTCGAATCTTTGTAGATATTGATACTGGTTTTGATTGAATCATTATCTCAGGGCTAAGATTATTCTCAAGTTGTACAGACGAATTGGATTCTCGCGTTGGTAATTCTTTTGATACTGGTGTTAGATTTGGAGCATCATTCAATGATTGACATTGGTCCGCTACAACTGGTACTTCTAATTTTTGAATTGGATCTTTCTCCTTTTGCTGGGCCCAAGTAAGTACTGCACGGATGTATTCGACTCGATTTATCGGAGAATCTTGTGGTACTCGAATATTATCCTCCATTTTACTTTGTAACTGAATATGCTGATCTCGATTATTAATATTAAACAAAGCGTTGCACTTCTGGTAAGTATGTCCAGATTGCTTACAATTTCCACATACTGGAGCATAATCATCATTGGCTCTAGGATTGGGACATTCACTAGCATAATGTCCTAGCTGCCTGCATCGATAGCATCAAAGCAGTCTTCTTCCTCCTCCATCTGGTATATAGGGCGTCTCGACTGGTATATACCGGCTAGGCTTATTCCAGGTTTGATGGATAAAGGAACCCGGTCGACCAGTTGGTATTGTAAGATCTGAAATTGGATTCTGAATAGGTGGATATTGGGATTGTCCTTGCTAATTTTGCACAAAACCTTAGGAATTGGAATCACCTTCTTGGTTATACTCAGAATTTTGAAACTTATAGAAATTTCTATTTTGTTTAATAGGACAATTTCCATTCCAGCCAAACCTATTTCCAATCTGAACTTGATTAACATCCCACGAAGTTGATTGAAGCATAGTTTGATTTTCTAACTGATGTTGCCTTCTTAAATTCCAACAATTTGTGGTTACATGCTTACCTCTACAAAAGGTATATTGCACCATCATTTGGGGTGGCAAAGGGCACTCCGTTATTAAATGGCCTTGCCCCTTACAATTATTGCACCAAATATTGGGACGTATATTAGTCGGTTTATGCCTCTTTTCCTTATCTTTTGCCAGATTAACAGCCAACTCATCCATCTTCTTTGTCAAAGTTAGCAACAAAGTTTCATTTAGATCCTTTGATACTAGTTCGTTAGAGAATTCTTTTATAGATATTGGTTTTTGATATGGGAAGTATGGGGAATACGGGACTACAGTTGTTGGTGGTATAGCCTGCAATAGAATAACATTCACTATCCCTTGCGAATTAACACTAAGATTTGTACCGTAGTCAATTGTCCTTGGGTAACTGTTCACTGTTTCATTCCAAGTTGGTATTTGATACCCTCCTTGAGATGGAATCAGTGTGGCTCCTGTAGTTAAGAATTGATCATAATGACATTCCTCCCATACCTTAGCTCGGTCAAGTGAAGCAGCCACAGTCGTAGGCTGGGCCTCCTTTACAAACATCTTCAATTCTGGTGGGTATAGTCTATTAACCAATATGGACATAACAAATGAGTCCGGCATTTGGTTATTTGGCCATTTTCAAAGGATATCTGCTACTCGGCCATAATATGACTGCACCGCTTCTCCCAGTACCATTTTGCTATTCATTAATCTTTCTCTAAGACGTTCTTCAAATCCTATTGGTCAAAAATGAGTCAAAAATATATTTTTCAATGCCTCCCAATTAGGAAATTGTCCCACGGATTGGTGATTATACCATTCAAATGCCGTATCTTTCAAGGTTGCTGGCAACCATCTTAATCAAATATCTTCAGTTCTACCATTATTGGCTACACATGCGGTCAAGAATTGAGACAAGAGTTGTTCTGGGTCGGCTCCTGGCAGACCCCTAAAGGTAGGTAATAGAGCTACGCTAGTTGTGTGATCACCCACCACACCCATTTGTACCGTAATTGGTATTGTTGGACCCCCCGCCGCCATTGAAGGTGACAATGTTCTACTTGCTTTCTGGTTAAAATAAATGCTGCCTCCCTCAATTATCTTTTCCGGAGTTCTAAACCTCCGCTCTTTAGTATTATTATCTGTGAATAATTTTATCGATTGAAATTGAGGTGAAAACGATGGATTTTGGAATACACTGAATTGGCCCTTACTGACAAGCGATACATTCCCTATTGAAGAACTAGCCTTGCTAGAATCGGCTGTATCTACTATTGAAAAAGTATCCAATGGAGTACCCAATTCTTCTGTGCTTTGTTCTCTTTCCGCAAATGGGCTCAAGAGATACACTGGGCTATTCGCGGAGTTACCCGCGAGTGCTTTTGGCAACTTCTTTAATGGTATATATGTCTGAAATATTAAAGATCTTTCATGTGCTTGGAATGCTCGGATATGCCGACAAGCATGCAACCACGATTTAATCTAACTTTGTCAACGCTTCCTTTTTAGCTTCCGTTCTTGCTCGTCCCGCAACAAATTTCTTACTTGTGCTCTCTCTTGTCTTCCTTTCGACTGACATATTTTTCTCAGAGCAATGTTCTCATTTTTATTAACCATAATCTTTCATCATCTATTATTGACATTACTTTCCATCACTATTGTAACTACTTATGCAGCAGTTAATTCCTAATACTCAATACTATTGTCAATCCCCGACAGCGGCGCCAAAATGTTGTCATCGTCCGTCTCACTTACTCTACCAATACTGCCCAGAGTAAATCTGTAAAGGGGGATTCGAACACAGGGAAAGACTATTTGCATTGACTTAAACCTTTAGAGTCACACAACTAACTGCCTTCTGATTATATTAAAACATCCCAATTTTGTTATAGTATCTCTCTTATACTACCAATAACTCTGTTAACAATAAAATATCGTAAGCAATAATCCAACTCAAATATTCACTACCTCTCCTCCTCTCCTTCTTTATGACAACAATATGTAATACCGCGATATCTCAAAACACAACATAATTATTCTATACTCCAAATACAGGAATACTCCGAAATTGACTATCACTCTTAATAATTCACTTCGCATAATCCAAACTGCACCGACTTCCTCTCGTGGGTCACCCTTGATTCAATACTCAATGTAGTATAGTTTTCTCACATTCATACTCATTCTTCATAAAACATCTCCAATTCTCCACTTCCAATTTTTCACTGATATTTCTCTACTGATATTTCAGCATATCAGTACATCCTCAATCTTTCATTATAAATCAATTCTTTCCTTCATTGCTTCATTACAGAACTACACTTTACAATATTCAGCACTTATCTAATATCCTTCTCTTAAAAATTAACAAGAGATAGCACCAAGCTTATCCCAGCTCAACACTATCACAGTGTGGCCCTTACTACTACTGTCCAAATCAATTTATACTTATCCCAATCAGTATTAACCGCTACACAACCGACGATAACCACTTTTTCTAACTCCCTTACCCATGCTGCCTTCTAAACTGGCCATTCATCGGCTTCCTACCTACTCTTAACCCTACAAACTATGTATTGTAAATCCTAAAATTCCTACCCATTCTACACTAACCAACACATGCCACATATATTATTTAATAATATATTTTAACTTGTTAGTTGATCCAAATATTTTACTATATAAAATACTAGATTGATAATTCAAGTTTCTTTTTTTATTTTTCTAATGTTATGAAATGGTACCACCATATTATAACCTACTTATTTTAAGTGTCATTTCTACTTTGCCCTTGTTAGAGTATAAATGCTTTATTTGGAGATTTTTTTTGAAACCATGTAATTTTTTATATTTCACTTAAATGATCACTTGTAACAAAAAAAAGATGTTTCTAAGTTATTGCTTTCTAAAAAAACTTAAGAAATCATTCAAGCATTCATTTGGTTATATTTTATTTAACATTAGTTTAAATTTAAAAAATAAGATGTCACCGAATGTTTAAACTATGTGTAGATGCCTATAAATAATTTAATTATTCTATTCTATTAACATGAAAGAATTATATCTTTAAAAAATATGAAAATAATATTTTAATATTTTTTTCATATCTTTATTTTTTTATTTCTAATTTCTTACTTATATCTTTAAATAAAATGTTTTTAAAAATTATTTAAACATCAAAAGTTTATAATATATCTATTTTTATTTTAAAACTATTAAATCTGCTATAAGTAATCTATCTATAAATATAATTACAAGAAAAAATAACAACATATATTTTAAAAAAAAGATTAAAAACCAAAAATCAAAAGATAGATGTATTCTTTGAGCTACAAAGAACCAAAATAGCCATTATCAAGTACAAGGACTAGAGAGTTTTGAAGTAAGACTAGAGTAAAAGAAAGATATTGGTAATGGTAAGGATGACTCAATCTCACTTCTATATATACTACCTAATACAAAAAATCATGTAGAAGCTTCTTAGGGACTACAAGACTTGTGGAACAAGTATTTAAATTGTGGGATGCTTCTATAATAGATTCCTAAAGCTATAAAAATTTTAAGAAAAGTTTCTATGTCCACATGGCACACCTAAAGACACATGTAGATCCAATCTATGACTAGAAAGTTTTCTTAGTATTTTATAATAAATATTTTTGTCAATCTAGCATAATTCTACTTACTTCTATTTACTTCTAATTACTTAGATAATATGCATGTCAATGGCAATTGCATAAGTCATAGATGACACTTTTGAGTCATGTTTATCCTCTTAATATTATGCTATTTTTTAAATAATAAGTTTTTATTTTTATTTTTTTAAAAAAAATATTTTTAAAAAAACAAAAATTTATATAAGATATTAAATAAGTTTCATTTTTTATTTTTTATTTTTTATTTATTTTTTATTTTTTTATTTTTTTTGGAGGTTTAATCATTGATTTTCTTAAAATCTTTCATGATTTTTTAATACTAAAAATATACATACTTTTAGATCTTTTAAAACCTTCTATATTTTTTAGATTTTCTTGGAAATTTCTAAGATATTCTAGAAATTTTCTAAAAGTGTCTTGTAGAAATTTGAGTTATAAGTCTTGTAAGCAAGTTTTTATAAACTTAAATAACATGTCTTATTAGCAAGTTTTGTATGATAACTTATGTAGAAATTTTCTAAATTCTTAAAGTTTTATTTTTTAGTCTTATAAGTAGTATTTATATATATATATATATATATATATTCTTTTTTTGTCTTTTATTTTTTAAATCTTATGCCTTCTAAATCTTGTATCTTAGTGCAATCATTTATTTTTTTGGATACAATGTAATACTAACATTCTTTGTTATTACTTTTTAATTTATTTTGTATAAAAAATTATATTTATCTTTAAGATTTTAAGTTATTTTCTTAGATTTCTTATAGTGTTTACTGAAATATTATTAAAAATAAATAATAACTATAAATATATATATATATATATATATATATATATATAAACATATATATTTCCCTCTTTCATCTTTTAAAGTACTAAACTACTTAAAAGATTGAATTATCATCTTTTAAGTTTTATTGTGTTTATTTTGCTTTAAATTTTAAAAAATTAGATTAATACTCATCTTTGCTTGAAGTAATATTATATTACTATTATAGTTTTTTTTTTTTTTTTTTTTTTTTTTTAATAGTATATTCAAATTTTTACTTAATTTAATATTCATAGATCTTTCTTGGCTTAAGAATTATAATTCATATATAAATCAAATAACATCTATTTTATAATAATACTTTTATCAACAACATCTATTAAAAACTTGCAAAAAATATTAATGTATTTTAACTTATGTTTATTGGAGCAAAAGAATTTGTAAACTTTGCAAAAGAAAATATATATATATATATACATATATATACATATATATACATCATAATACCTAAAGTTATATTTGTATCAACTATACTTCTAATAAAAGATAATATATTTTAAAATATATCTAAAATCATAATATAAACATCTTAATCAAATAATAACTTTATTATTGTACTATCAATCTTTTTGAAAGTGCACAACTACCATTCAAATATGGTTTAAATCTATTACAAAATAAACTTGTAGTAATATAAGAAACCATCAAAAAAAAAACAATCTTGCAAAAAACCTACATTCAACATTCAACATTCAAAATATTTTATCAAAATTTATGTATACTTTATAAAATAAAAATAACTATTAATATTTATGAATGTGCATTGATTATTATGGTTTGAAAATAATACCAATAAAAAATTACCACCTATTATTATAGACATAAAGATATTTTGACTACCAAAGTAAAGCCAAAACATATATTAACATAGATTTTGAGAAGCCTATAACTTAATATTATTATTATTATTATTATTTTTTTTTTTCTACATTAAAAAATTAGAATTTGTGTGTATCTATTTCTATTGTTCAATCAATGTCACTACATGCTTAATATAAAACTTTGTCTTATTTGGAACAAAGCTCTTTTAGTATCTTATAAATAAAAATTAACAATTTGATTTGGTAATATAATTTCAATGTATGATTCAAAAATAAAGAATTTGATCCAAGAAAAAAAGAGGCTATAGGAGGGTTTTATCAAGTATACAAAACATTAGAAAGTAACAACACATTTGCCTTGGGCTAATTTCTAGGCAAGCTAGACAAATAGATCACTAGGGCTATAAATGAAATTGCACAACAATCACACAAAAATCCGAGGTGCAAACAAAAGCAAGAAGGAGAGATGCAATCCCAAGCAAGAAAGGAAGGTGTAGCAAGATGCAAGAAGTTGAGATTGTATGAGAGACATGGAGCAAGGAGATTAAGGCGCTTCCAATGCTAGTCAAGCACCAAGGCTAGCTCACTCAATGTTAGTTATCTATTAATGCTAGCCACTAGGCTTGCCAAGACTTGGGACTTCAACAAGTATCCAAGAGAGGTGGTGCTAAGAGTGCAACTAATTTTGGACTTGCAAAAGATAAATAGAATTGCAACTAATTTTGGACTTGCAAAAGATAAATAGAATTGCTTCTAATAATTGGACTTAAGATTTGGTAATTCTAAAAGAATCATGCCACCTTGTTGGGCCATCATAGAATTACCCCCAAACTTAAGAATGAACAAGGATGAATTTTTGAAATGTGTGTTCATCTAAGAGAGATCCAAATTTTTTTTTGGTAGGCTCAAAAAGTTTTGATGTGCTTACATTGGCCATGAGAAAATAACAAGTGTAGATCATAAGCAAAGTAGGGTGATGCAGCTCACTAGAAAGTACAAGTGCCAAAGGAAAAGAATAGAGTGGAGATTCAAAACTTCCCAAATGCAATGTGTGGGTGCCTTAGATATCAAACCACAAATTATTCTATCTTAGTAACCACCTTAATTAATATACATAATCTCTCGTGTTTAGAAAAAATTGAAAACAAAATAAAATTTATTTCAAAAAAACCTCTACCTCCTATTCACTACCTTAGAGCAATGGGCAAGAGATAGAGGGTTTTAAAAAATTTGTAATTAAAATTAAAATCAAATATAATTTTTTTTAATATTAAAATCAATCAGGTTTCTTGTGACATATCTTGTTCAAATAATTACTTGATCTAGAATAATCTAAATAAAGTTTCAAACACAATTCAAAATGTGAAAGATAAAATATTCCTCTTATTGCAAGGAAAACCTCCATGAATTTCTCCCACAACACCTCCAATCCCCACCATCTCTCTACCACATTCTTCCACATTCTTCGTACAACATCAAAATGAGGAAACACCACTGAAAAAAATCACAACCAACAAAACAAAAAAAATTATCCAAGGTTTTCCCTCTAAGTGACCGAAATTACTACTAGCACATTACCCTTCAAATAACACATAATTGTGCTTGCTTGCTTACAATGCAAGGGGGTGGCAAACAAACAATGAAAGTCAACTCGTGGCTTAACGTGACAGCCCGTGCCTTGGCTAAGAAAACAGGATCCAACTCATGACACCATTGTTTTAACAATCGAGTGACAAGGGCAACGGGCGGTAATATCATCACACAGACTTGCTCGCGGCCAAAAGAAACTTAATCAATGACAAGATGGAAAACGACATGTCTTGCTCGAATAAAAACTACGACAGCTAATGGTAGAGCCACGCTTCATGGAAAGCAGAAAATGCTAAAACTAGCTGATGCCTTGGAACATTCCATGACGAATTCAGGACAATTTTGCTTTGTGGAGCTTGGCAGAACGGCTACTACGATAACACCGCGTCAGCAGCAAGACACCATCAGACGCGGCCGTATCATTACCAACTCTACCCCCGGCAGTACACCCAATACCTCTCCGTGGCAAAGCAAAGGAAATCCACACAACTCACAACGTTGAGCACACTAATAACGGCAGGAAGTGGCTGATTATGTGGCTCTCATGAAAGAAATTACGATCAGACGCAAAATTCGCTCGGAAATACTCCATATTTTCTAATTATAAGGAATTTGGCCTCGTTTGCGACCCACATACCTCTCAGCCCTAAATCTGCAACTCAAAGCCTCTCGAGGCTGGATTTCCTACTCTTTCCTCTCTTCAGACTAGCGTGCGTAATGTACCATAGTACAAAACGCAAATGGGCAGAACCGACAAGTGAGAACGAGGTGGATTCTAACAAAGTAGTCGCACCAAAACTTTACACAGGATCCTTCCTCAAGCAGACCTTGAGGAAATGCTGCTTCCGGCCCTCGTGCTTCTGAAGAACTTTCCGCGACTTACAGAAGATCCGCAACATTAGATGGAAGCTCCTCAATCACAGTGTTGTAGAACCTCTGGATATCCTGGAGCATGCGCTCATCCTCCTTCGTCACAAAGTTGATGGCCACTCCCTTGCGTCCGAATCGCCCACTGCGACCGATACGGTGAAGGTAATTCTCCGGCTGAGTTGGCAGGTCGTAGTTTATCACCAAAGACACCTGCTGCACATCAATGCCACGCGCCAACAGGTCCGTTGTGATCAACACCCGGGAAGATCCTGAGCGGAACTCACGCATGATGATATCCCGGGTGTTCTGGTCCATGTCTCCGTGAGTAGCCGACACGGTGTGGTCACGAGCTGCCCCGCCCACATAAACAACCCATCAACTGTCAGAGAGCATCATCCAAGCAGGATGCCATGTGATTTCGCCATCATCCATATGCGCACACATTTCCGACCCCAGCAACGCGGTCACACCCATGCACGCCCATCGCCAATCCGATGCACCACTACACATTTCTAAAACGCAAGACCCGACGTGTCAAACCCCACCACCAAAGGACATTGTTCACCAACAACCAACACGTCATCCGCTGTTGCTTACCGCGCATCTTGTCCGTCAACCAGTCCACCTTCCGGCGGGTGTTGATGAAGATCACACTCTGGGTGATCGCCAAAGTTTCGTACAGGTCGCACAGGGTGTCCAACTTCCACTCCTCGCGGTCTACATTCACGTAGAACTGCTTGATGCCCTCCAGAGTCAATTCGTCTCTCTTCACCAAGATCTTCACCGGCTTGTTCATGAACTTCCTTGTGATCTCGAGGGCTTCAGGAGGCATGGTAGCAGAGAACACACCCACTTGAAGCTTCTGGGGCAGCAGCTGAAAGATGTCGTAAATCTGCACGTATTGGATATCACTGCAAGTAAGCGGCCTTTTCGCCGTAACAGTCACCAAAACCCAGTCAAAACAGTGCGACATACTCAGACCACTCAACACAAGCGTCTACCCTGTACAGAATACCATCCTACAAATATATCAAGGTCTCAGTCTTCTTGATTTCACAAGAAGGAATCAATCCACCCGTTCGGAAAGATAGCATAAACTCTACACATCATTGGCCATCGCACCTAAACCAATGATCCCGTCACCCTCATTCCAGACTGGCTCAAAACAGAGGCACAAACAGACTTGAAAGACGCCCAGCCCTGCGTGATGCAATCCCCCTGCTCCAACACCGAAAGGAATACCTGATCCTTAAACCCCCGAGAAAGCATCTCATCGGCCTCATCCAGCACGAAGCACTTGATGGAGTCCGCGCGCAATGCGTTCCTGCGCAACATGTCGTACACACGCCCAGGTGTACCGACCACAACGTGAACACCGGCCTGCAAAATCCTCTGGTCCTCTCTCACACTGGTCCCTCCCACGCACGCGTGTACCTTCACCTGCAGGTAGTCGCCGAGGGCGCGCATCACCTTTTCGATCTGCTGTGCCAACTCACGGGTGGGTGCCAGCACCAAAGCTTGGCACTCCAAAAGCTGGTAGTCCAACTGCTGCAAGATACCAGAGCAAAATGTCGCGGTCTTGCCTGTGCCGGACTGGGCTTGTTGGATAACATCCAGGCCCTTTGTGAAAGGGACAATTCCGCGCTGCTGGATGGCGGACGGCTTCTCGAAACCGTATGCGTATATACCCCTGAGAAGGTTCTCGTGAAGACCCATGACGTCGAACGTCTCGTGGACCTCTTCCCAAGTAGAAATGAAATCATCTCCCTCGCCGCTCAAGCTGAGCTCAAGCAAAATCGGGTTAGTGGGATTCGAAAGAAACACTCTCGTGAGATAGAAAATTCGCCCCCAAAGAATTTAAGATTCAATGCTTTTGGGGATCAGACGACATTGCCCAAGCAAAGTTATCACAGAACGATGTGGCTCATACAGCCACAGGTCAAGTTCTTAAATGACAGCAAGCAGTGGTAGCACTGACATATCAAAATGTTTGATCCAAATATGGAGGCTTGAGAAAGTGCATGATGATAATAGCGATGATGGATAGAAAGGCTCTTACACGTTCTCCATCTTGGCGTCATATTGGCGAGCATCGAACTGAGACCCTTCGGGTGCAGATCCAGCCATACTACTTCGCTGCTGTATTTCAAAGAAACAAAAGCATGGTCAGCTCCGACACCCTGGTAAAAAGCTGAATAACACCCATTGCAGGAATGTAACAACCTGCGTCAGAAACATGATCGGCCACGAACACATGACCAACAGAGCTGGCGTCTGCAAAAATCGTGGCAGCTTAGCATGCTAGCCGCACTCGATCCCTGTAACGCAGCAAACCTTCGATCTCGAGCCTACATGTACGCGGGGTGATCAAGATCCAGTATCAAAACAAACGACAGCGTACCCTAATCGTATGCTCTGTGGGGTTTCTAAAACATGGAAGACCCAAAGAGCCTCGAAGATCGACTGCATCTACTAAGCTTTAAAAGGGACTCCGCCAAAATAACAAAGAAACAAACTCCAAAGTTGCATTCCTACCCGAGCCCTCCTGAGCCTCTCCAAGGAAAAGGCTGCTCGGAACACATAAAACATACCACACATCCAAAAATTGATGCTCAAATAGCGTCTTGCCCCCGCGATCTCAATCCATCGCTGCACTAATCTCACGGGTGTAGTGCAAATGAGAAAGGTTTAAGGGGCGCGTCATGTGCGTCTCGATTCGCGCGCGCAGCGAGAAAACGAGGAGCCAACTATAGCGGTTGGCGGCCAAGTTCGAAGCATACAAATGCCCCCACTCTAAGCCTCTGGCCAGAGAAACAACGCGAGCACAAGGGTACCCGCAGCTCACCCCGAGCACGAACGCAAAAGCGGGCTTAAATGCTCTCGATCCCTAACATAAAACCAAAACCTGATAAATGCATCTCCTCCTGATGCATCCTCTCCAAAAACTTTATGGCAAATACAAAACTCCAACTCAAATTATTTTTTTAAATGAAGAACTCCCACAGCGGCCAAGCACGTCATTCCTCCCCAAACACCGCAACCAGCAACGCATGTCCACAAAACCACACCTCCCACTCCCTAGAGTGTCACAAAAATCTGTCGCAGCATCGGAGGGGCGGGAGAGAAACCCTAACCTAAAAGATGCAATACAGCACCAAAAGTGGGGTGAAAGGCTTCGCGAGAGACAGAACACATCAATGAGAAACAAAGGCAGAAGAATGCAAGACTGCGTTACCAGGCAATTGCGGAGGAAGGAGGAGAGAGCGTCAAGGGAGACGAGCGTGACGGCGCTGTCGGAGATTGCAGCCGAGAGGAAGAGCTGACGCTTCTCCTCGCCTCAAGTGGTAGGGCTTCTCCCCCATTCCTCCCACCCCCCACCCCCCTCGCCCGCCCGAACGCCGGGTGCCCGGGGCCCCCGCCCCTACGACCTCCGTGCGGTGTCACTCTCAGATAGGTTAAAGTAGGATGGCGCCTTTAAAGGGATGAACTTTTGGGCGGGGTTGCTAAGCGCCCGTGGAGGTAGGGGGGCGCCCTGCTGTGCACCCGTTCCCTCTTTTCCTACTGCTCCTGTTTCAGGCTCCGCCAGTCCCGCTTGGCAGACTCAACATCACAGTCTCTTGGTGGCCTTCTGCAACCCAACCAATTAGACACCATTCCCTGCACAAAGCATCTCACCCACAAAAGGACTTCATGCATGGAAGTACAGCAAACTTCCTTCCACACCATCAACTTTGCCATTTTGGCAGGCACATCCTTGAACCAGAATGCTATAATCTGTTGTTGCAAATACCATCAGTTTGAGCAATGGTTCAGGTTTGGTGTCTATATTACTATCAGTAAAACTTCATATCATCATTTTTAACACTAATAATTAACTTTATCATATTAGCTTCTATGATTTATGTACTTTGGATTAGTTTGGTTACTATTTGAATTTTTTTATATAATTTAATCTCTAAATTGTTCAACATTTTTTCACCCTTGAAATTGGTTTTTAATTTAACATAATTTATTTTGTAGCCTTTTTATGAACATTTAAGTGCTACCTCTAGTTAATTTTGATATCATCCAAGAGGTTGAATTTAAAGATATCATAGATTTAAGGAGGTGTTGAAGCAATTCAAAATATTTTGTAGGAAGGCACATATATGATAATAGAGAAAGCACTTAGGAACCATTTGAAAATTTTCCAAACACATCAAAATTTATTTTTTTGTTTCATCAGTAATATCCATCGAAACTAAGGACCAACTATTGATCAAAAGATAGTATAAATATAAGAAAATTGAATAGTATCTACTTTCTTTTTAGTGTGTTGATTATAATATAAGGCTCAAAATAGGTACATATAATAATTGATAAATATTTAGTGATTATGATTATTATTATTAATACATAATTTGATTGATTTAAAATTTAATAGCAATAAGTGGAGTCTTTAATAATCTAATTTGTTGTAAAGTGGATGAAACTTAATATTATAATAAAGCAATCATACCTTATCACCTACTATGAATAGAGGTTTTTTATTTTATTTTATTTTATTTTTATTTTTTTAAAAGCATCCAAAATAGGTTTTTATTATTTTTGTGCCTTGATTAGTTGTATTTTTTTTTATTGTTGTATGAAAATCAATTATTTTTTGTTCTTAATCCTTTACTATTAGATTATAAATTTTTGAAAAGTCAAAAGTATCAAATTATAGATGATAACTATTATTATATCAAATAGAATTTTTTGAATAGAAGAATGTAGCATATTATTATATGTATTATGGATATACTACTCAAGTAGAATAAGGCTCCAAAAATTCAAAGAATTGGAACAAAAGAGGTTCACTTTATATCACAAGCAAAGAGCTATGACAAGGCACAAGAACAATACCAAAATACCAAAGTTGAGTTAGAAAGATTGTATTGTCAAGACTAAGGATTTTCTTAGCCTTGACTCCTATATATATTAGATGCAAGCAAGATCCTTGAGGAGTTTTCTTAATATTTAGAAGTGAAGCAAGCCTAAGATCATTCTTTAGCAATTTTCTAAAATATCTAAGGCTCCAAGAACCTTCTACAACTATCTTAGATTTCCTAGAACCTTCTATAACCATCTCAGATTCCCTAGAACCTTTTAGGAACTTTTAAAACCTTTTTGGAACTTATTAGGACATACTAGGGCCTTCTTAGAACCATTGGAAATCTTCTAAAATCTTCTTCTATTTTGTATTTGTGAAATGATTTTTTTCTTTTTAGTTTTGAGTTCCACAAGGAAAGATAGAGTCAAAGTTGATCAAAGATAAAAGAAGTCAAAGATGTATTGTATGGTATCTACCACATACTCAAGCTATCTTTTGTGAGTTAAAAGATCCATTAATCCTTGCAACCAACAATAGTGACTAATGCCTTCTATCATAAATCAAGCTTGAACTTCTATATCTTTGTTACAAAAATATCTTTGAAAAATTGCTTCAAGACATCCTTCAAAGGCAAGTTCTACTTCAATGATGATTATTATAGAGCGGTTGTTGGATATTATTTGACATTTTTTTAGTTCAAGCGGTTCTTCATTTCAAGGTCAACGACAAGAAATGCTTAGTTGAGATGGCCTAATTAGCATGGTATTGTCCTCTTAACTATCCATATCTAATTATATAAATTAAATCAAAGATATACTGCAATTTTAAGATAGAATGGAATTACTTCTAGATTTGTTAATTTATATGTATATAAAGGTTGAACTTAAATTTTTTTGAGATTACTTCCACTTCTACAATATAAAAAATTATAAAATTTAGACTATATTATATCTGGATATGTCAAGTAGAAATATTACTTAATATGTGTTGCCATTTTAAGTCTAGAAGAATGTTGTTGATGAAATTTTTGTACTTTTTGCGATGCATTGACTAAGTTTGAAGTTGGTTGCCATATGCTCTTACTAATATTATAACCATTGTCATATGGTGTGATTTTTAATCTAAAAATATATTGGATATCTAATTGTAGAAAGTTTACTTTTCACTTATTGGCTAAACTTCAATAAATGATTTGTCCTTAATGAGGACAATAAATAAATTTAATAATATTTAAAAAAATATAATATTAATAAAAATCTTTTATATTTAAGTAGGTTTGTATAAAAAAATTTCTATGGCATCTAAAAAATCCTTAATATTTTTTTCTATGCCAAATCATAACTTATCAATTGCTAATAAGTTAGATTCTCAATAACTTCAAAAAAAATCCATAGATTTTTTTTAAAAAAACTCATTTTTATATCAAAAATATTACTATATCTTCATATGTCTATCTTTTCATCTTTGTAAAGTCTTGGCTTCCAAAAAAAATCCTTTAATTTGTACAAAATGCTCAAATTGTAGCAAAACCTTTCAATACTTTATTCACCTATAAAAGATTATTTTCTTCTTAAACTTTAGGATCATATATCTCTTGATCTAGCTATTCAATTTTTGTCAAATTTCTTGAAACTGTAGCTTATATCTTTAAGATTTACTATAAGAAAATTCAACCATAGATGTGTTTGTGATTGTCTGATATCTCAAAAATTCTAGCAGATGCTTAAAATCCTAGTTTATAGACATCCAAGTATTATTTTCTTTATATCTCAAAAATCTAAAATCCAAATGCTATAAAACTTTGTGTGTAGATTTTTAACATAAAAATATATATATTTTAAATTTTTTTGAATCAAAATCATATTAAATTGCTCAAGATATAGCTCAAAATATAACCACTAATTAAGTGGGTCACTTACTACCTTTAGATTGCAAGCGCCAAATTTAACTCTTAATATCTCTTTTATTCCAACTTAGAATTCATTGAATCATACATATAAAGTATAATAAAAAAAAAATGTTCTATCCAATTTCAATTATCAATCTTTTATTACTTTTTATATACATGTATTATGTTCAAAAGAGTATTAATAGATACAAAATCAACACCTTGACTTTGAGCACATATATCTCACCCGCAAAAATTCCAAATCACTTAATATTTGCATCAAAATTATATTTTAAAATGTAAACTTGTTGATCCTAATATTTGATGTTCAAATGACTCCAAAAGAATAATTTTATTCTTAATAAGGCCTTGGATAGCCTCCTTGAAGTCCATTGGATATGACTTTTGGCCAATATGAATATAGATTTTCATTATTCATCTCCATTTATCTACTTGAATGACCTAACTATTCTTTTTGATATTAAAATTCATTTTTAATTCTTTTTTTATTAAAATTTATATAATATGTATTCTAAATATCAAATAAAAGAAATAAAATAAGATTTTAAGGATCACCAATGTCTTATAAAGGTAATTCAAAATATATAAAAGTTATTATCAATATAAAATCAACTTCAAAAGTTATTATTAAAAAAAAATTAAAGTTGTATAAACCTCAATAGAAGTTTTTTTAAATAAACTTCTTCCAAAGTAATAATCTAACCATATTTTATAATCAATTAAAATCCACTAACATGGCTCTCACTCAATTGTATAGTGAATTATGTATAAAATATATATATATATATATATATATATATATATAATCATTATTTTTATATGGTAGCCAAACCACAATATGTCACTAACATAAGATTTATTTCATTAATTATATAAGTAGAAGTAAATTAAAGTAGGTTAATTTGATAATATCTTACAGAGAAGCTTTTTAGAAGCTTTATTGATACAATTTCATCTTTATAAATGTTTATAATTGATTAATAGGTTAGAAACTTGGACAACAAGTTAGCCATATATTGCACAAGTTAGTAGCTTATGTAATGAATTAAATACATGGCGCACATATAAGAAACTTTTTTTTTCAAGTCTGACATTTGTCTTGCAAATTGAACATGTACTAGAGGTCCTATAAAATGCTACCATATAGCTCTTAGATAGATTGTATATATAGAGACAAGAGTGAAGCCTTCTTCACTCCTTTCATTGCCTTTCTTGTTCTTAGTCTTGTTTCAAGAATCTCTAGTCTTCTTATCTTTGGTAGTAGCCATTCTAATTTTAATATTTTTCCATCTTTGAATGATTTTCTATTCTTTTGAATGATACAAGAGTGTATTGATATTTTGCTCTTTTATAATTTATATTCTTGATAGTTTGACAATAGTGAAGATTTATTATTTTTGTTTTATATTTAAAAAGTGAGTGGATTATCCTACTTCTATTATTGCGTTTGAAGGTTACAGACTACTCATCTTTAAACTTTTATTCTTTGCTTTCTAATCTTGATTTTTTTTTTTTTTTTTCTGAAAGAAAGTGGATCACCCTTCTTTGTAAAAATCTTTATTTGATATTAGAGATTACAAATTCTCCTCCTCTAATTCAAATTGTAGAATTATTAAGTTGTCTAAGATGGAAAGAAAGATCATAGATGCTACACTTAGCAGAAGTGAGAATAGATTTGCAACTATCATAGATCTTTAGGAGCTTATCAACACTCTTAGGATAGAAATTTTACACATTATTAATGCCAATCAAGGAAGCACTATTCCTACATCTATGGAAGAAGTTCAAAGCTTACATTAAAAAATTATATAATTGAAAGAAACAAGTAAATTAGCCTTACAATTAAATCCAGAAAGTCTTGCTTTTACAAATATGAAGGATGCAAAGATTAATATGCTTGAGAAGTTTGATGGAACAAGATCAAAATTTTAGAGACTTTTGCAACATATCAAGTTATATCTAAGATTGCATCCTTTCTAATATCCTAATGGATTTAATTAAAATAGATTTATAGGCACATTTTTATCTAAAAGTGCTATTTTTTAATTTGCACCTCTAATGAAAAAAAGATTCATAACTTCTTTATGATTTGAATTCATTGTTTGAAGTATTTACGACCACATTTAGAAAAAGATATTGGAAGAGAGAGCTTCTCGAGCAACTTCTACCAACCAGGAAGCTTTTCAAGCAACTTCTACCAATTATGAAGCTTCTCAAGCAACTTCTATTTACTTGGAAGATGCTAGAAGATTTTGAAAGGTTTTAGAGAATTTTAAGAACCTTTTAGAATATTCTAGAAGGTTCTATCAAGTATGTCTTTGACATCACGTCCTCCTCTAGCTTTGAGGTCTCTGAGAAGCTATTTGATACATATGCTCTCAAACATAAGAAATCAAAGATTTGGCGCATAGTCTCTGCAATATACTCCAGTTGTGGTTCACAAGGCATATGATTCATGGGTCCTTGTAGCTACTAGTAATAACCAACACCTTCCACTTGAGACCATGCTTGAACTTTTGTGTCTTCATTGTGGAAGCGACCTAAAAATATTATTTCGCCACTACCTTTATGAATTGGTTCAGCTTCAAAGACAATCACAAGTGAACTGCTACTTGGTATTCTTTGACGTCTTCTTGGTTCTTTTAATTCTTCATCTCGAGGTCGATGCCGTGAGCTACACGGTTGAGATGGCATCACTAGTAAAATATCGATATTTTCACTAGCTATATCTAAATATATTATGAAATTAGATATCTTAATATTACAAGAAAAAAAAATGCAACAAATTATATTTCGATAAGATCTGGATCTTGCTTATATACATTCCTTTAGAGAAGGCTTCATCTTCACATTTTGTCAATGGCCTACTTTTGGATTATCAAGATATCGTTGATGAAATTCTTGTATTTTTTGCGGCATATTTGTTACATTTTCTGCTGGCTCTCAAGTCTGCTCATTTACATCATAGCCATGCTAGTGAATTAAATACTTCAACTTCTCCCGTCTACGTCACAAATTAAGAACTTATTCCACCTCATATTTCATATAGTCCTCAATTTCAACATAAAGTAGTGGTGGCTGTATCCGTCTTGGTAAAATTGATTTGCTATAAGCTTGTAGAAGAGAAACATAAAAGATTGGATGTACCTTCATGAATGTAGGTAGTTTCAACCGATAAGCCACTGGATTGATTTGCTCCTGAATACAGAATGGTCTCAACTTCCTATATTTCAACTTATTGCAAGGTCAAGTGGTCTTGATGTTTTGCCACAAGAGCCAAACCTTATTTCCAATTTGAAAAGTAGAAAAATCTTTCCGAAATTTGTCTGCAGAAGCTTTATACGAATCTTGAGCTACCTATAATTGAAGCTTCAAGGTGGTTTGGATCTCCATTAAATGCTTTGCAAGATCTTCAACTATTGGATTTTTTTTTTGGATTTATCTAACAAATCGATTTTTGGATGATATCTATAATTTGCAAAGAAAGGTGTTTGTTGGATTGAAGCATAGACCAAATTGTTATACGCAAACTCTGCCAATGGTATATATGTAGTTCAATTGTCTTGTTGATAGTTGATCGTACATCGTAGATATTGCTCCAAGACTTGATTGACTCACTTTATTTGACCATCGGTTTAAAGATGGAAGGCAAAAGAGAGTTTGATATCTATTCTCAGTATATCAAAAAGTGACCTCCAAAAATTTGATATAAATTGAGGCCCTCGATCAAAAATAATGTCATCCAATAAACCATGATACCAATATATATTGTCAATAAACAATCTTGTTGTTTCTTCACCAGAAGTTGTCTTTTTGTATAGAACAAAATGTGCCATCTTTGTAAACCAATCTACTACCATGTAGATAGCATCAAATGTTGCAGAAGGTGACAAATTTGTGATGAAGTCCATAGATATTGAAGACTACAATCGCTTTGGAATTGGCAAAGGTTGTAAGAGCCCATAAGGGCGATATCAAGGATTCTTTGATCTTGAACAAAGGTCACATGATAGCACAAAGTTCTTCACTACCTTTCACATTTGAGGCCACCAAATGTCTCGCAAAATATGCTCCATTATTTTGTTGAATCCGAAGTGACCTACGATCAAAAAGTCATGTCGAGATTAAAAAATATAAAATCAAATTAGTCCTTCCAAAATATATAATCAATCTTCAAAATATAATAATTTATCCTCAATCTTGAACTTGTCTTTATCAAAGTGCTGCTTCACATCCGAGACTAATGAATCCACAGCTGATGCTCTATAGACTTGTTTTAAAAAATCAGCATCAATTGGCATGATCATGGAGGTGGTGTGGAGGCGAAACCGTTCTGGTTGTAGCAAAGTTGTACACTACTAATCAAATGCCGCATCTCTAGTCTTAGACACTAGATATGATCTCTTTGATAATGCATCCGATAATCTTTACTGCCTTTTTGGCCGATATGTGATGATGAAGTCAAATCGGGATAATGACATGTTCTATCGAGTTTGGCGATGATTCAAAATTCGAGCTATTGTGAAATATTCTAAATTCTTGTAATTTGTATATACAATTATCAGATGTGCAATATCCTCTAATAAATGATGCCACTCTTGGAAAGAATCAAATATTGCAAGCAGCTCCTTATTGTGAATTTCATAGTTGATTTCTGTTGCCAAAAACTTCCTTGAGTAGAACGCAACCGAGTGAAGTTTATCATCCTTTTCCATCTGTGAGAATATAGCTCCTAGCGTAAAGTCAGAAGCATCTATTTCTAAATTAAAGGCCTTCGTAAAGTCAGAATATACCAAGATAGGAGCTGTCATAAACGCCAACTTTAACTCTTGAAAAACCTCTTGTGCTCGGGTACTCCACTCAAGCTTGTCTTTTGATGTCAACTGCATTAATGGGACTGCAATTTGTGAGTAGTTCTTGATGAAAATACGATAGAAGTTGGCAAATCTAAGAAAATATTACACATCTCATACCGTCTTTGATACTGCCCAATTCGTTATTGCTTGAACCTTCTTTTGATCCATCAACAATCCTTCGTCCAAAATAATATAACCAAGAAATTCTACCTTAGGTTGATGGAATACGTTGTCATACTGTAATTGCTTATATTATGTAAAATCCACTCAAAATGTATAATATGTTTATAGGTTTAGATATGTGTTAGAATGGTTAATAAAGAAAATTAAAGGGGATTGGTATAAGAAAATTTATTTTAGATTTTTATTTAGTTTGGTTATGGGATTTAAATTACATAGATCTAAATGTTTAGTATGAAGCCTTGAGAGAAGGTGGGAGCCTAAGGATGAAAATTTAAACTAGTAGGAGGCTAATTGGGAGGGATGAAATCAAGGCATGGTCAGATGAAGGCAAGGAATGAAAAACTTCATCCCTATTGGTTGAATACCACACCCAATGGGCTTTGAGGAGGCTGCCTGCGACCTTAATAAGGGTTTTGGCAACTTCAAGGAGGCCATTAGAAAATCAGAGACTAGGGTTAGAAAGCTTGTTTTTTGGGCTACAATTTTGGTATAAAAATCGACAAATTTGGAGTTTTAATGAGGAAGGAGTAGGCGCTTGAAATTAGGGTGTACAAATTGTACCTATTGTCACTCTTTTGAAGATTGAAGGAGTTGTATGAGAGCTTTTGGAGATCGAGAGGTGCGGCTAGAGAGGTGATTTCAAGCTCTACACTTGATGTAGAAGAATTTCTACAATTAAAATTTTGAAGCAGGAGATATTGGTAGTCAAAGACAACAGATTGAATTCCAAGTCAGTAAGTAGACCATTTTATTAATAGTGATGGGGTTTGCCATATCTTAAGTTTTTGGATGAATTTTTGTCTCAAACTTTTCAAGAAGCTATATTACTATGCTAAAAAGCTATATATCAAAGTTTCATAGTATTTGGACTTTTAGATTGTGAGATATGAAGAATTTAGTACACGGGTGTTTGTAAATAAGGATTTGAAGCTACTGCTAGGATTTTGGCGATATCTAAAGATTGATAATGAATCAATAGTTAAAATTTGTGGTGGTAGTTGTTAAGAATACATCAATACTTCATATAAATTTAGGGTGGGTTTGGATAGTTGGATTCAAATTTATGGATTGCTGAAGTTTGGGAAAAATTCCCTTCTTACGGAGGAATGAGGGTTTAGAGTATTTTATTATATGTTGGGTGTCTTATGAAATAAAACTCATGTATTGGGTGTAATAGCCCTATAGAGGAGACTTTATATAAATTTGGGAGTTTTTATTATATTCGGATCTTGGTTGAATAATTAGTGACAGCCAGAAGCCCAACGCTTTCTTGAGGCAAATTCTCTCTACCACTACAATGTATTTCTCTAACTTGACATATAATCCCACATCCCAAAGTTTTTGTAACACCAAATTCACATGACCCTCATATTTTTGAACATTCTTGGAATAGATCAAAATGTCATCGAAGTAAAAAACAACAAATTTGTCTAAATATTCTCGAAAAATATGATTCATCAAATGTTGAAATATAGCTAGTGCATTGGTTAATCCAAAAGGCATGATATTATATTCAAAATGTCCATACCTCGTCCAAAACGTTGTCTTCCATTCATCTCCCGTCTTTACTTGTACAAAATTATAAGGTCCACGAAGATCTATCTTGATGTATATTTTGGCTTCATCAAATTGCTCTAAGAGTTCGGATATCAGTGGTAATGGATATCAATTCTTCACTGTGATCTTGTTCAAGCCTTGATAATCCACGCACATTTGTAATGAGCCATCTTTCTTCTTCACAAAGAAGATAGGTGCACCTATTGGAGATTTAGAATGCCGAATGAAGTTCTTCGCAAGATTCTCTTTAATGTAATCTTTCAATGCTGAGAGCTCGTCTTGTGATAAATTGTAGATTAGGCCAAATGGTGGTTGTGCTCCTTCTTGGAGATCTATAGTACAATCGTATGGTTGATGCTTTGATAGCATGTCAGCATTCTTCTTCTAAAAAACATCTTTAAAATCTTCATACTACTCTGAAATAATCAAAGTCGGAGTTGCATCTTTTCGAGCTGACATTACAAAGATGACAAGAGATGTATTATGCTTGGCTTCTTTTATGAAGGCCCTTGCACCTATGAATAAAGATTTGTTTCTAGACATTATTTTGGTAAGTTCCACTTTCAAGGGTTTTGTTGGAAATGTCACTTTCCGCACCCTCCAATCTATCAATGGATTATATTTATCAAGCCAAGATAGTCCCAAAATGAGTGGACATGAAGGAATCTTGATAATATTAAATACAATGCTACTTTCATGATTTTTAAGATGTACCTTCAACGGTTTAGTTTCATAAGTAACATCACCAAAAGACAAAGATTGGCCATCTATGACTTCTATATGGACAGGCTTTGGTTTCTTCACAAGAAGAAATTTGTAAAACTTGGCAAACTCTTCATCTAAAAAGCAAGCAGATGCTCTTGAATCTAGTAGAGCATCAGTTTGTAATTTTTGAATACCAAGAAATAAAGATATTATTGTTGTATGTTGTGAAGTCTTGCTTGTGAATGCTCCGGGCACTTGGTTGTGGAAGATAAAAAGGAAATATGCAATAATAACTAGTTCTAACCTCTCTAATCAATCTCTAAATAATCTTTAATCAAAATTTAATTAAACTCTAATCAACCTTGGTCAAATCCAAACAAATCTTAAAACAAATTCTAACTAAATCCTAATCAACCCTGATCAAACCTTAACAAATCCTAAAACAAATTTTAATTAAATCTTAGTCAATCCTGGTCAAATCCTAACAAATCCTAAAATAAACCCTAATTAAATCCTAGTCAATCCTAATCAAATCCTAACAAATTTTAAAATAAATCCTAACAAATTCTAAAATAAATCCTAACTAAATCCTAGTCAATCCTTGTCAAATCCTAACAAATCCTAAAATCCTAGTCAATCCTAGTTAAATTGAAATAAATCCTAAAATAAATCTTAACTAAATTCTAATCAATCTTAGTCAAATCCTAACAAATCCTAAAATAAATCCTAATTAAATCTTAATCAACCCTGATCAAATCCTAACAAATCCTAAAACCCTAATAAATCCTGGTCAAACTCGAACAAATCCTAAATAAATCCTAGTCAATCCTGATCAAACTCGAACAAATCCTAAATAAATCCTAATCAATCCTGGTCAAATCCTAACAAATCCTAAAACAAATCCTAACTAAATCCAATCCTAAATCCTAATTGAACCCTACAATATGCACCAATCTATAGAATATCACTCATAGATCTATAACCAATCTCATAAAATGTCCAAAAATATAAACCCCAATATATTTTACAAAATCAAAGTCACCAAAATCAATCTTGATTTTGCAAAGCCATTACAAAATCATTATCAATTCAAATCACTTCCAACTAATGCTCAAAGAAAGATCCTCTAGTCTGCTCTCTAATACCACCTTCCGATCTACAAAAGCCCCTCGATCCGCTGTAGACACGTGGTTTTGTACCTCGGGATCAGATTCCAACTCCAACTCACAACCGGTCCTCTCCGGATATCTATTTTGAGATTTTTGTAGTAAATTTTTCTGAAACCTCTTCTTAATTCCCTCATATATATGCTTATATCATTTTATTTGTCAATCTACTTTGTTTTGCCTTACTTATGGCCCTACAAAGTAAATAGAAGCTCATTTGTAAAAAAGACAATATTAACATCCATTAGTTTTATTCCCTTTTTACTATTATCTATTTTTATAAGATAATTTGCTACAATATTTTGAACTAAGATCTTCTATAATATATTATTTTCACACTCTTTCACCTAATAATTGTGTTACATAATGACATCCACCTCCCCTGAATCTGTGCATCCTCTGACATGTGCCAAGTTTGTTATTGTATTGATATAAAATGTTCTTCATCTTGGTCAAATTCTTGATCTTCAATTTACTGTTCTTCTTCCATCTCAATACCTCTTAATGGATTTTGTTCTTCATTAAAACAAATTTCTTCACCTCTTTGTTTAAATAACTTAATTTGCTTTTCTGCTATAGGTATTTTCAATTCTATACCATCAAGTTCTTGTAACAAATATGTTCCATTGTCATATATTCGTTTGACAACATAAGGCCCAAACCATCTCCTTGCAAATTTTTTTACTGAGCTATGTTGGTTGTCCAAACTACTATCATAAACCAACACCCAATTACTATTTTGAATTGATTTTGGATGCAATCGATCTTTTTTGTTAAACCTCTCCTTGTTTTTCTCTCTTGCTTCTTTCAACTTCTTTATAGCTACCTCAATGTCCTTGGATCTCTCAAATTCAATTGCATGTAAGCCCTTTCAATTCTTTTTTCATAATCCAATGGTAGTGGCAATACCACTTATTTAACTTACTTGGCAATAGTCTTATACTTAATTTCCACTTTTGTATTATATCTATTAATATATTCTTTCATCTCATCATAAAATTTTTTAGATTACATATTTACTATCTTTTTATTACTTTCAAAATCTAAATCCAATAATAATTGTAATTCACCTATGGTATCATCAAAGCCACTTTCTTCAAACATCTCCAATATGAATTCATCTTCATCAACCACTCCACATTTCTTCAACTCATATTCTATATTTTTAATGTTTTTCTTTTCTATTCTTCCAAAATCATTTATATTTTTGAATAAAATATATCCATCCCGTGATAAGGTAATAATGGCCTCATCTCTTCTAATAAACAGGAAGCCATCTTCCTTTTGGATTATATGCGGTTGTTAATGCAAGTCTAATGTTCATCTTCTCGTATATGCCAATATTCTATAGTCAATTATCTCTTTTACCAATGCCAATGTTTCCATTTATTCCACATATGCAAATAGATTGGAAATATCTTCCTTTGCATATGACCAAACCATTGGCAAGGTACAAATTTTGAAATAAGAAGACTTAATTGAAACCTCATCTACATAACCACATACATCTTGCTTGCATCTTTTGTCTTGTTCTTTTGATTCCAACCTCCATTTAAGATGTCCATATAATATTTAAATCTATTTTCAATATCTTTATATTTGAAGATTTTTAGATTTTCAACCTTTGAATTCTACACTGCATGATGAACCTTTTTCTTAATAAAATCCAATTGTACTTGCAATACATGTGCATTATCCATGTAATCTTGACCTTGGTCCAAAAGATTAGTACTCACAATTGACTTGATTAAAGCCATTGACTTAGTACCCTTATCTTTGATTCTATAATCTTCTTTTGCCACATAATTTTGTGAAACATCTATCATTTCTTCTTAAATGTATCCTTGTAAAACATCCTTCATTTCTTCTTGAATGCATCCTTGTAAAACATCATAACCTTGTATTATCTCAAAGTGTTATATTACTTCATAACACTGAAAAATTTCATGGCCTTGTGAAACCTCATGCTCTTGAAAAATCTCACAACTTTCGCCATAATCCTTTGTGGTTTCACCACCACATTTAATATCATAACCTTGTATAATTTCATAATCCCCTCCATAATGATCGTGTAAAAAGTCAAAACTTCTTTCATCCAATCCATATGTGGTCTCATAGCCATATGCAATTTGACTTTTATCATCATATTTATATATAATTCTATCACTTTTCACATCATAATGTTGTGAATTCATACAATTTTTATGATCATAACCTTGAATAGATCCATAATCCATCTCATGTGAAGGTTCAATTTTAAATTCTTCAATATAATCCAAAATATTAGACAAAACATTTTCATCTCTTTCAAATGTAGAAAATACTTTTTTTTATCATTAAGAGATGTTCTATTCAAATTGCCATCACCAACTTGCATAAACTTATTCAATGTAGAATAGTCATAGCTTTTATCTTTGTTGTCATTAATTTTTAAATCCTTGAGCTCTATATTGCCTTCAAATTTTTGGATATTTTGACCTTCTATATTGATAGTTTGAAAAAAATATTTGTTATCTCCTTCACCACCTTTGATATAAGATCTAATTTCCTTCATGTGCAAAGAATTTGCTCTTCTTTTAAAGCTTTTTATTTGCTCTTCTATTTCTCATGATTCAAAATTTGTCCCTTGTATTGATAAAGATGATATAGAAGCTAAAGTAGAAGATTTCTTAGGCCATATTACAACTCCTTTAGCTTATGTCCTTTGTTGCTTTGCTAAAACAATCACTGCTTCTTTCAACTCCTCCCAATTATTGATACAACCACTCTCTGTAGACTCATCTACAAGAAGTAAGAAAAGCTTGTCTTCCAAGGCATCATCAAGACCATTTAAAAATAACTCTATCTTTATAGCATCCAATGATTGTCTCTTTGAGGATGAGAGTTGATAAAACTTCTTTTCAAATTCTTTCAAGAATTCATAAAGATCCATATGCATGCTTGGTTATAATTCTATCCAATCCAAAAACTTTCGCTTGATAATCCTATCCTCATTTACACCAATAAATTCTTCTTTTAAAAGTTCTTAAAATTTTGACCATGTCTCCACACCCCCTTCAAGTAATCTTTTCACTTTTTTATGAATCCTAGGTTCAATAGCCAAATAGAAGCTTGAAATCATCTTTGCCTCAGGGATTTGGCATATCTCCATCTCACATGTATAAACTTGTAAAAACTTAGTGATGTTGCATCCTTCAAACCTTCTAAATTTGTTGATGATTCCTTGCAATGCCTTTGCAATATCCCCCTTTCAATTGCTTGCATCTTTTGTTGCTCTTCTATGAATATACAAAAAGCCTTAAATAATTCATTAACATTTGGCCCATCCAAAATATTCAACCTATCCAAAGAATTTGAAACATCTTCTATTTTGTTCTATAATATTCAAAAATGTCCCTTGAAATACTCCAATAAATAACTTATGATACTTCAAAATGCTCCAAGATGTCTATAAAGCCACATAATGCTCCATGATAATCCAAATGCCATTTTTATTTTCTAAGATAATTTCCAAAATTCAAAGCTTCAAAAAGCTTTAAAATCAACCCTCTTGCCATCTTGTCCTCCTTTGCTACCTCCACTTGTTGCTCCACTTGCAACTCCACTTATGATACTTCAAAATGTTCGAAGGTATCTATAAAGTCCTATGATACTCCGTGATAATCTAAATGCCATTTTTATTTTCTAAGATATTTTTTAAAGTTCAAAGCTTCAAAAAGCTTCAAAATCAACCCTCTTGTCATCTTGTCCTCCTTTGCTACCTCCACTTGTTGTTCTTTTTGCAATTTTGTTAGAAGCTCCAATTGATGTACCATCTATAATTCCTCCTTCAACTCTCTTGCCTTCCTTCTCCATAAGTCAAATAAATCCAAAAAAATCCCAATAATCTTCCACTTCAAGCTTTTCACGTCGGGTTCACCAAATTATGTCATATGTCATGAAATCTTGCTTGAGAATGCTTTGAGCATCTGGCTGTGGAAGAAAAAAATAAATATGTAACAATAACTAGTCCTAACCTTTCTAATCAATCTCTAAATAATCTTTAATCAAACCTTAATTAAATCCTATTCAATCTTAGTCAAATCCAAACATATCCTAAAATAAATCCTAACTAAATCCTAACTAAATCCTAGTCAATCCTGGTCAAATTCTAACAAATCTTAAAATAAATCCTAATTAAATTCTAGTCAATCTTAATCAAATCCTATCAAATTCTAAAACCCTAGTCAATCTTGGTCAAATCCAAATAAATCCTAAAACAAACCCTAACTAAATCCTAATCAACTTTGGTCAAATCTTAATAAATCTTAAAATCCTAATCAATCCTGGTCAAATCCTAACAAATCCTAAAATAAATCCTAATTAAATCCTAGTCAATCTTGGTCAAATCCTAACAAATCCTAAAATCCTAAAATCCTAATCAACCTTGGTCAAATCCTAACAAAGTCTAAAATAAATCCTAATAAATCCTAACTAAATCCTAGTCAACCCTAGTCAAATCCTAACGAAATCTAAAACAAATCCTAATTAAATTCTAATCAATCCTTATCAAATCCTAATAAATCCTAAAACAAACCCTAACTAAATCCAATCCTAAATCCTAACCAAATCCTAACCAAGCCCTAAGCAATTCTTATACGCAGTTTTAGAACTTCAATAACTATTGACTAAATCATTGATCTTGCTTAAAATTTTACACACTCCTTAAAAACTAAGTTAGCAGCAAGCACATAAAATTTGAAGAGGATTAAACTTACCAGCAAGAAATTCAATCCAAAATTTCAATCAAGTGTTGGCTGGCCTCCTTCTCCTATCTTAATGTTGATTGTCTAGTGCCAATATTTCCTTCTTACACCATTCAATTGCTTCCAAATTTCACATGCATATAGAAAATTTTGTCTTCTATATATATACATAAATTTCACTCTAATCCAACTTGTAGATTGCTAGAAATCTTAGGAAAGCTAATTGATTCTAAACTTCCAATTTTTGAGACCCCAATCCACATAAACTTCAATAATCTTTGATTGAACTATTAGATCAATCTCAAATTTATAGCACTATACAAGGACTATAATATGCACCAAACTACAAAATATCACTCATAGATCTATAACCAATCTCACAAAATGCTCAAAAATGTAAACTCCAATATATTTTATAAAATCAAAGTCATCAAAATCAACCTTGATTTTGCAAAGCCATTACAAAGTCATTACCAATTCAAATCACTTCCAATTAATGTTCAAAGAAAGATCCTCTAGTCTGCTCTCTAACATCATCTTTTGATCTACAAAAGCCCCTCAACCTATTATAGGCATGTGGTTTTGTGCCTCGGAATCAGATTCCGACCCCAACTCCTAACCAGTCCTCTCCAAGTATCTATTTTGAGATTTTTGTAGTAAATTTTTCTAAAACCTCTTCTTAGTTCCTTCTTATATATGCCTATATCATTTTATTTTTCAATCTACTTTGTTTTGTCTTACTTATGGCCCTACAAAGTAAATAGAAGCTCATTTGTAAAAAAAACAACATTAATATCCATTAGTTTTATTCTCTTTTTATTATTATCTATTTTTATAAGATAATTTGCTATAATATTTTGAACTAAGATCTTCTATAATATACTATTTTTACACTCTTATTCCTAATAATTGTATTACATCATGACACTGTAAAGCAATGAGAAGATTGAGCTGAGAGAAAAGAACCTTGATTAATTTGGGATATTGAGATATCCAGCCGCACGGTCCCTATTGTGGTTAGCATCTTTGTTTTCCTGCACGCTTGTACTCCTGACTCTTGTTGTTCAAGGTATCTATTTTTTAGGACAATTTCCGGCTTTATGGCTTGCCTCTCCACAATATAAGCATAAATTTTGTTCAAATCATCACTTCTTTTCTTTAGTTGTGAGGAGCTTGAAACGTATCGTATTGATTTGTATGTCTTTTGTTTCAAATTGAGCTTTCATGCTCTTGATAGGAGTAGTTGAGTATAACTAGTTTCCTCGTGAATATCTTATAGCTTTGGCATAATGGTCTTGACGTTGTTGAAAAAACCAATTGTCACACTTCACCGCTTGGCTGATTGCTTCATTGAGTGTTTGAGGGTCAGATAGAGATAGCAATAAAATCCTTCATATCATCTCTGAGTCCCCAATAAAATTGACTCACCAACGCTTCTTCTCCCCAGTTGATATCATAGGCAAGTTGTCTAAAGTCCGATGCGTAAACAGATACAGAGCGTGATCCTTGACGTAGAGAACAAATCTTGGTAGTTGTCCACTAAGCCATATTATGCTCTCCAAATGCCTCCTCGAATGCTTCTGGAAAGGTCTCAAAATTACTCAAGATAGAAGATCTTTTATCAAATAGGGGGGCAAACCAAGACAAAGCTTATTCAATAAGCAATGTCCCCACTAATCCAACTCGCGACTCCTTGATTGAATAGCGTTCCAATTGCAAAAATGTTATAATTCAAACTTGGTTTAGAAAACCACAAAATTTTGATTGAGTACCATAAATTTTTTGTGAGAGACTGACTTGAGGCTCTTTGTATTGCGATGTAATCAAATTCTCATGTTGAGATGTAGATGGCAGTACTTCACTAGCTAGAGGTGGTTGTATTGTACTTTGAGCCACTCCCACTCTTGTAGCTCTAAGGAGCTTAGCAAAATTTCCTTCAATTTCAGCAGTTCTAACCACTAAAACGTTAAGAGCATTGATGATCACATCTAACTTTGACTCCAAGGATTCTACCATGTTAACATCTTCTCTATCAGCCATGCTAAGTAAAGAAGAAGGAATCAATACTGATACAAGGGAAGATAATCTGGAATCCTTAGAATGCTCAAGTATCTCTAAAGAGAAGGATAGTCCACTCTCTACCTCAAAGAACTAAGCTCTGATATTGATAGAAAGGCAGTCTCGACAAACTGTCATGGATGTAGAATATAGACTGGAAGTTTAAACAAGAAGTTAAGAAAGAACTGGCAAGAACTAGATTAATTAGATGAATATAAGAACAACAACAAAGAGGTAAGCTAGAGCTCTAAGAGATGTACTGTCGAGACTTAAGAACTCTTCAACCTTGACTCCAATATATACTCCTACCTAGAAAGCTTTTTAACCAACTTCTACAAACTAGAGAGCTTCTCAAGCAACTTACACCAATTAGGAAGCTTTTCAACCAACTTCTATCTACTTGGAAGATGCTAGAAGGTTTTGGAGGTTCTAGAAAGTTCTAGAAATCTTCTAGAATGATCTAGAAGGTTTTGACAAGTATGTTCTTGGCAGGTTGCAAAAATCAAGCTCTTTTCTTTATAACAAGAATTACGGTCGATCACAATATATGTTACTAAATTTCAAAACCTTGCTTGCAATGTGAAGTAGAACAACAAAGCTCTTATCAATCAATTTTGTTATGGTTTGTAGGATAAAGTCAAAGATTTGTTATTAATAATATAAAAAGCAAATTTTTTAGAATAATTTATTACTCAAGCCATTGCATGCAACAATCAATTATTTGAAAGGCATTAAGAATATAGATTTGGCTAGAAAAAAACGAGCCAATTAATGACAACAACTCTTAAATTTTTAGAAACTTATTTGACTAAATTAGTATCAATGCAAATTGATTTGGTATGTTTTAAACCTTTCATTGAATTGGAAAAGATTCAATGTTGTCAAAAGGGTTTGTGTTTATATTATAGAAAAACTAAGCACACTACTTAACATTGTCCTAAAAAGCAATCAAGTACAAAATAAAGAGTATGGTTGCTAAAGAAAATAATGTGTTAGAAAATAAGTTTTTCCAGTTACAATAGGAATCATGCAATTGGAATCATATGCAATACCTTATAAAAGTCCTATTCTCTCTTCAAATCTCTCATTTTGTTTTACAATAGATGTATTTTTAGGACTTAAAAATCACAAAGTCTTTATCTTATTAGATTCAAAGGTTTCAATTTTTTTTATAGACAAAGACTTTGTCAAAAAATAAGAAATATCTCTAGTCAAGAAAATCAAATCTATATACATAGAAGTCATAGATGGTCATTCATTATCTTTTGGAGATGTTATGCATAAGATTGTTCTTTTAAATGTAGTAATTAAAGGACATAATAGTATAGTAGTCTTTAATGTAATAAGATCTTCTTCCAATCCAATTATTTTAGAATTATCATGGTTAAAAAAATATAATCCTCAAATAGATTAGACTTCTTATAACTTTGATTTTTTTGTAGTTTAATCAAAAAATCTATTAGTCAAATAAATATAAATAATTCTAATACATCTAAATCCTTACTTGTAGGTCCAAAAACTTTCATATATGTGACAAAAGAAGGATCATCTTTTACTATATATGCCACATCCATTTTTGACGCTACACGACTATAAGTGATATTCCTAATCAATATTAAGATTTTTAAAATATTTTTTTTAAAAAAATTACAAATATTCTTCCAAAGCATTGATTTTAAGATTGTTCAATCAATCTTCAAGAAAGAGTTTAATTACCATTTTGACCAATCTATAGTTTATTACAAAATAAGTTGGTTGTATTAAAAGATTATATTGACAAGAATTTGACTAAGAACTTCATATGCCATTCAAAATCTCCAATAAGAGCTCCTATCTTATTTGTGAAGAAAAAAGATAGATTGTTGCGGATGTGTGTAGATTATCAAAGACTTATGTGAGGATAAAATTCACCCCTCAATCCAAGTTTTAAGATGGCCTCACATAAAAGTTACTTGTAATTGGTGGTATAAAGTGAAAGAAGCAAATAGCAAAAGCAATAAGAATAACAACCACAAAACAAGAGAAGTAAATAGTATCAAGCAAGTACGTAATTCAAAACTATATCATAGTCTATTCATTATGTTTTCATCTAGTAAAAAATAAAAGTAAAAAATAAAAAAATAAAATAAAAGTTATATTTTTAAATAAATATTTTTTTTAATCTTTCTAATGATATAAAAAATATATAAATCCGAGTTACCATGAATAAATTATAATAGTTCAAAAATTAAAGATAAATAATAAAAAAATTAAATTAATTTTTTTTACCTCAAGAATAATTTGCTTAAAAGATCATGAATTCAAACCTCACCAACGCTCACAAGTTGTATATAAGGGTGTCCTAGAGAGGCCACAAGGCTTTAGTCTTATCTTCCTACCTACATCCAAGGTGCCACAACCTATATGCAACTTGTACACCCCCCTTCCTACAAGGACTACACTAGCTGCTGGTCCTCCTATTTTGTACTAGTAAAACTCATTTTTTTGTATTTTTGATTTCACCATGGTATTTAAAAACATCCAATTAGCTTAGGAACCTTGTATGGCCTTCAAATCTTATTCCATTTCTTCATAATGGCTCCCAAGGTGATAAAACTTATTTTTACCAAAGTTTTTAAAATTGCTCTAAAAATTCCAAAAAACTTTTAAATAAATTTTAAAAATTCTTTTAATATTTTAAAAATAATAACATAAATTTAAATCTATTTTATTCTACCTTGGTGATTTTTTTATAATTATAAAATCAATTTAAATCAACTAAAAATCCTATTTTCTACATAAATAACTAAAAAGATATGAGATTTATTTCTCATGCTTCTTCTACCTACTAAATAACATTTATATATTTTTAATAAGTGGTATATAGAGATAGAAGGCCAATATAGATATTAGTCTCAATAATTAAATGCTAATTTTAATAATTAAAAAGAAATACTAAATCAACTAAGATAATTGCCTCCAAGATTTACTAAGATCCTATTTCTTTCTCACTAATACTATTCTCCTTCATTTAGCATCATCTAAACACATCTTTACTTTAAAATTGTAATTTTTTGGTACTTTAAATGCATTCTTTTATTCTAAAATAACTAATGAGCCAATTTGATGACTCATGCATGGCGACCATCTGGGACAACTTACAAAGGAAAAGAATCCAAAGTTGATTGTTCAAAATGCTATTGAATAAGTAAAAGAATTGTTTGCAGAAGTTTTAACAACTATCTAAGATAAGAATGAGTGAGTTGCTATTAATTTGAAGGAACTAAAGTAGATTTTGTTTTGTAGAATCAAAGAAGGAAGAGAAAAAAAATTAAATCAAATTTAAGAACTAATAATTATAAAAAAAATTAAAAAATCAAAGCTAAAAAAAAAATTAAAAATCAAAAAGATAATATTTTTAGATTCTTCTTCAATTTGAGAAGATTTTAGTATCAATCTTTTAAGGCCTATTTATCTATTGGATGTCAAGGTTGGTCTTTTCTTGTACTAACACTAGCTCATTGAGATAGCTCATTTTGCCAATTGAATTTGATTTCGGAATGCTTCAATAACAACCTGTCTTGTGACCAACACTTTAACTTTCCTTGGATATTTATCGGATACAAAATCACAAGTTTTAATATCTTTAATTTTTTTTTTTTTTTTTTTTTTTTTTTGGATAAATATGAATGTAAGAATAAGGTGTTTTTTTTTGTGTATGATACAAATTACACTTTATAATCTTTATATCTTTTTTTAGAAGTTTTAGTAGAAACTTCTTCTCTGTTCAATATTTACAATTAAACCTAAATGATTTAGAAAGACTTCTATAATTACATAAGGACTCAACCATAAGGCATCAAATTTTTTTAGAAAATCTAATATTTTAGCATCTTATTAAAGGGCCAACATGCCAACTCTAAGAATTTTAATGTTATACCATTTTTCAAAGGTAATATTTGTACTTTTTTCTATAGCTTCAATATTTTGATTACTCTATCTTCTAGTCTCATCTAGACCTTTTAGACACTCAATAATTATCCATCAAAGATGTTTTAGTTGACAATCTTTCTATCAAAGAAATTTGAAGAGAAGGAATTTCAAATTCAAATGGTGAAATGGCTTTTATATTATAAACCAAGAAAAGAATAGTAGCTTGAGTGGTCACCTTAAACGTGGTCCTATAAATCCATAAGGTTGCAAGAAGCTTTGTATCACAATCTTGTTTAGAAATTATTATGGTTTTTTCAAGGATATTGACTAAGGTTTGATTTATCTTCTTCGTATGCACATTGGTTTGAAGGTGATAAGGAGTAGTCTTCCTACAATCAATTTTAAACTATGAGGTCAAGTCTTCTATCACTTCATTTAAGAAATGCTTGTCTCTATTATTAGTTAGAATTTTTGAACATCTAGACTTAGTGGTAATCTGATCATAAAAGATTTTAGCTGCTTGCTTAGCATTATTGGTTTTAATTGCATTTGTCTTAGCCCACTTAGTAAGATACTTAGTTGTTATAACTATATGCTTCATACTACTAATAGACTTAGAATAATTTATTTCAATATAATCCATTTTCCATTTTTCAAATGGAACTAAAAATGAAGACATATGAAAGAATAAGCTCATTTGGAGGTCATTTCTAATATATTTTTGACATGCATTATATATTTTAATATACTTATGGATATCTTGGAATAAAGTGGGCCAGTAATAGCTAGTTCTAAGAATCTTCTATCTTATCAATGTCTTTAAAAAATAACTCTCATATGTACTATCATGGCATGTCAATAAAATCATAGTGATTTCTTTCTCCATTACACATCTTTTTAATATCCCATCTATTCCATGTCAATATAATTTGCCTCCAATTATAATAAAATACCTACTATTAATTTGGACTTTTTAATATTTTATTTTAAATAAATAAAAAGATAAGATCTGGATGGTTAAAAATTTGGTAATTAATTCATACTAAGTGGGGGTGATTGAAACAAAAAATAGACTTTCATCTATTAAGGTATCATTGATTAGATCTTTGTCCATGTGTTTTGACAACCTAGATAAGTGATCGGCTTGCTTGTGCATCCTTCTTAGCTTGTATTCTACTATATAATCAAATTCTTCTAATCAAAGCATCTACTTTGCTTATCTACCATTCAATTTCACCTTATTGATAAGATATTTGATTGCTATGTGATCTACAAAAAACACTATTGGATTTAAGAGGAGGTAGTGTCTAAATTTTTTGACAAAGAAAACTATAGCAAGGCATCTCCGTTTTGTGGTAGTGTAATTCTTCTCCATATAATTTAATTGTCTACTTATAAAGACTATAGGATAGTCTTTGCTTCCTTCTCCACTTGCTTGATATAAAATATTTTCTATTGCCATAGATGAAGCATCACAAAGCACATGGAAAGGTAATGATTAATTTGGTGGTTTTAAAATAGAGTATGTGCTAAGCTTTGCTTTAAGAATATCAAATGTCTCTTGGCATTTTTCACTCTACTCAAATTTCACATTTTTTTATTAAAGTTTAATAATAGGCATGGAGATGGTAGCATTGTCATGTATCACTTCCCAATACCATCCAATATGCTCCAAGGTTCTTTATACCTCCTTTACTATTGAAGTAGGTTTTAATTCCACAATTACCTTGACCTTCTCTAGGTCTGATTTCCTACCATTTTTTAAGACTGCATATCTAAATAAGACTCTTCTTTTAGTTGCTAAGAATATTTTATTAGAGTTTAAAACAATCCTAGTTCTTCTATACCTTTGAAGACAAGACTTTATTTAATCATGATATATAGTCTTAGAAGATTGGATGCTAAAATCATCAATAAACATTGTCATTCGTTTATGTAGCAAGTCTAGGAAGGCATATGACATTGCTTTTTAAAATGTTGAAAGAACATTGCAAAGTCTAAAAGGCATAATCACATAGATAAGGTATGCCAAGGTATAATAAAAGATGTTTTGTGGTGATCCTCTGGGGCTATAGAAATTTGATTGTAATTTGATAATCCATCTATATATATATATATAATTCATGTGTAGCCACTTCTTCTAGGATGGTATTTATATATAAGAGGGAAAACTGATCCTTTTAGATGTACTTATTAAGCTTTCTATAATCTATACACACTCCAAGTTTTTCATTTTTCTTCTTAACTAACACCATTGGTGAAATCTAATCCGTAATCTCCATAGATTAAATAAATCCAATTTGGAGGAGTTTATTTAAATTTGGCTTTGACAAGTAGTTGTAAGTTGGGATTCATTCTTCTTTCATTTTGTCTCATAAGAATTGAATTAGGAAGAAGTGGAATACAATGTTGAACTACTTCGAAAAGTATGTCCTTGAGGTGTTTGTAAGACTAAACAAATACATCTCTATATTCTGTAATTAACGATTTATAACTTAACAATTCATCCTTTGTCAATTAAACTCCAACTTTGATTAGTTTTGGATCTTCATTTTCTAAAGATATATCCATCAACTTGTAATCAAGGTCATATATATGAGATTGCTCTATGGATCTTCTATACCAATCTTTTGATATTTGTAGGTAGTTGGTCATGTCATTTCCAACTATACGACCAATAGAAGTTTGTTTAAATTATAAAGGTGTCACGGACACAAATTATAGACTTGAAGTCTAAACAAGAAGTTTAAGAAGAATTGGCAGGAACTGGATTAATATCACGGATACAAAATATAGACTTGAAGTCTAAACAAGAAGTGCAAGAAGAACTGGCAAGAACTAGATTAATCAGATGACTACAAAAACAACACCAGAGAGGTGAGCTAGAGCTCCAAGAGATGTGTTGTCGAGAGTAAAGAACTCTTCAGCCTCAACTCCAATATATACTCCTACCTAGGAAGATTCTCAAGTAACTTCCTCCAACTAGGAAGCTTCTCAAGCAACTTCTACTAACTAAGAAGATATTAGAAGGCTCTAGAAGGTTCTAGAGAGTTCTAGGGAACTTCTAGAATATTCTAGAAGGTTCTAACAAGTATGTCCTTGACACTAGGAAGATATTAGAAGGCTCTGGAAGGTTTTAGAGAGTTCTAGGAAATTTCTAGAATGTTCTAGAAGATTCTAACAAGTATGTCCTTGACATCACCTCCTCCTCTAGCTTCGAGGTCTCCGAGAAGCCATTTGAGATGTATACTCACAAACGTAGGAAATCAAAAATTTGTCGCATAGTCTCTGTAATATACTCCAGCTGTCGTTCACGAGGCAGATAATTCATGGATCTTTGTAGCCACCAATAATGACCAATACCTTCTACTTGAGACCATGCTTGAACTTCTATATCTTTATTGTGGAAACGACTTGAAAATATTGCTTCGTCACTACTTGCATGAGCTAGTTCAACTTCAAAGACAATTACAAGTGACTTGCTGCTTGGTATTCTTCAACGTCTTCTTGGCTCTTCTAATTCTTCATCTCGAGGTTAATGTCGTGAGCTACTCGATTGAAATGGTACCACTAGTACAGTATCTACATTCTCACTAGCCATATCTAAATATACCTTGATATTAGATATCTTGATACTATGAAATACAACAAGTTATGTTTTGATGAGACCTGGATCCCTTTTCTATTCATTTCTCCAGAGAAGGTTTCATCTTCACGCTTTGTTAATGACCAACTTTTGGTTTATTAGGATATCGTCGATGAAATTTCCGTACCTTTTGAGATGCATTGGCAAGATTTTTGGCCGGTTCCCATGTTCTTTCATTAATATCGTAGCCGCTCCAATGCACAAAGTACTCTAATTTATTCCATCTTCGCCGTGAATCTAGTATCCTTTCCACCTCATATTCTTCGTTGTTTTTAATTTCTATACTAGGTGGCGGATATTGCACTCTTTCAGGAAAAGACGATTCTCGATAAGGCTCTAACAGAGAAACACGAAAGATAGGATATACCTTCATAGCAGCTGGTAACTCTAAGCGGTATGCCACAAGATTGATCTGCTTATGATAACAAATGGTCCCAATCTCCGGTAGTCCAACTTATCACATGGCCACTTAGTCTTGATATTCCGTCGAAGCAGCCATATTTTATCTCCAATCTTGAAATTAGGTGCCTGATTTTGAAATTTATCCACGGATGCTTTATAAGCCTCTTGGGCAATTTGCAATTGAAGCTTCAATGTGGTTTGAAGCTCCGATAGCTGCTGCACCAATCCTTCAGCTGTTGGATTGTTATTCGTTGACGGACTCAATAGATCAAGCTTCGGATGGTACCCATAGTTGGAAAAGAATGGTGTTTTTTGAGTCAATCCATGAAAGGTGTTGTTATATGTAAACTCGGCTAGCGATAGATATGTAGTCCAATCATCTTGTTGATAGTAGATGCTGCATCGTAAATACTGTTCCAAAACTTGATTCACCCATTCCATTTGGCCGTCAATTTGAGGATGGAATGCCGAAGAAAGCTTGATGTCCACCTTCAATATTTTAAAAAAAAGATCTCCAAAACTTTGATACAAATTGGATTCCTCGATCCGACACGATATCATCTGGTAGACCATGATATCGATACACATTATCAAGGAAGAGCCTTGCTGTATCTTCGCTTGACGATGTCTTCTTGCAAGGGATAAAATATGCCATCTTCATAAGTCGATCCACCACAACAAAGATGCTGTCAAATGAATTCGATGGCGGCAGATCTGTAATAAAGTCCATGGAAATTGAAGACCATGGACGACACGGAATGAGCAATGGCTGTAGAAGTCCATAAGGGCGATGTCGAGGGTTCTTGGATCTTGAACAAATGTCACAAGAGAGGACGAAATTCTTCACATCCTTCCACATTTGGGGCCACCAAAAATCTCAAGAAATGAGTTCCAAGGTCCTGTTGAATCCGAAATGTCCTGCAGTTGGAAAGTCATGACGAGATTGAAGGACTCGAAGTCGTGCTGGCCCTTTTGGGATATACAGCCGCTCCTCAAAATATAAGAGATCTCTTTCAACCTTGAACTTGTCATCATTGATACGCTGCTTAATATCAAGGACTATTGAATCTTCAATGGATGCAGCACATACCTGGTTGAGGAAGTCAGCATCAATTGGCACCACAGCAACACAAATCTTGAATTACTCTGGCTTTAATAATGTCGTACACAGTTGATCAAGTACCTCTTTTCCAATCTTTGGCGCAAGATATGATCTTCTTGATAAGGCATCGGATAGTCCTTGCTGCTTTCTAGGCCGATAAGTAATAACGAAGTCAAATCTAGATAGCGACATATTCTATCGAGCTTGACGACGGTTTAGAACCTGAGCAGATATAAAATATTTTAGATTCTTGTGATCCGTATATATGGTCACTGGATGCGCAGCTCCTTCGAGGAAGTGACGCCACTCTTGGAAAGAATCCACTATAGCAAGGAGTTCCTTATCATAAATCTCGTAGTTGATCTCAGCCGCAGAAAACTTTCGTAAATAGAATGCAACCGGATGAAGCTTATTGTCGATGCCCATCTGTGAAAATACGGCTCTTAAAGCAAAATCCGAAGCATCGGTTTCCAAATAGAAAGTCTTTGCAAAATTTGGGTGTACCAAGATTGGAACCGTAGTAAATGCGATTTTAAGATTTTGAAATGCTTTTTCTGCTAGAGGTTTCTATTCCAGCTTATCTTTACATATTAATCGAGTGAGTGGAGCAGCAACTTGAGAATAATTTTTGATGAAGATCCAATAGAAGTTAGCAAAGCCGAGAAAATATTGTACGTCTCTTATCGTCTTTGGAACTTCCCAAGACACAATTGCTTCCACCTTCTTGGGATCCATCTTCAAGCCTTCCGTAGTTGCAACAAATCCTAAAAACTCCATCTCAGTTTGGTGAAATAAGCACTTCTCCAACTTGGTGTAAAATCCTCGCTCACGTAGTTTTTTGAGTACCAAATGAACATGCTTCTTATGCTTTTCTTCGTTCTCAAAAAATATCAAGATATCATCCAGATAAATGACAACAAAATCGTCTAGATATTCTCAAAAAATATCATTCATCATATATTGAAAAACCGCCAGAGCATTGGTAAGACCAAATGGCATGACATTATATTCAAAATGACCATACCTTGTACAAAAAGCTGTCTTCCATTCGTCTCCTTCTTTGATTCGCACAAGGTTGTAAGCTCCCCTTAGATCAATCTTTGTAAAGATCTTTGCACGTCCAAGTTGTTCCAGAAGACTAGAGATCAAAGGTAATGGATAGCGATTCTTCTTTGTCACCTTGTTGAGACCTCAATAGTCCACGCACATCCGTAGTGAGCCATCTTTCTTCTTCACAAATAAGATTGGTGCCCCAGCTGGCGATTTTGAATGACAAATGAAGTTCTTAGCTAGGTTCTCGTCAATGTATTTCCGCAACTCAGCCAACTCCGTCTGCGATAGGTTGTAGATTGGGCCAAAAGGCGGTTGTGCTCCTTCTTGCAATTCTATGGCACAATCATATGGTCGATGTTCTGGTAGCATATCAGCATTCTTCTTTTGGAACACGTTCTTGAAAATCCTTGTATTGTTCCGGTATTCCTGCTGTTGAAATCTGCTCTCCACTAGTTGGAGCCGCATAAATGATCAATGGTGTGCCTTCCTTGCACGATCTTACAAATGTTCTTGCTCCAATGAACAAGGATTTTTTGGTTTGGGGTCTTCTTCCAAGCTTGTCCTCAGGTTGTTCTATGGAAAATGTTATCCTCCGCAACCTCCAATCTATGGATGGATTATATTTTTTCAACCAAGAAAGACCAAGAATAATAGGATTTGATGGGGTGCTAATAATGTTGAAAATAATATAACTACTGTGGTCTTTAAACATCACTTCTATAGATTTTGATTCATGGGTGACACTACCAGATAATAATGGTCATCCATCTATTACTTCTACGTGAATTGGTTTGAATTTTTGTATTAGAGGAATTTTGTGACGCTTAGCAAATTCTTAGTCTAAGAAACAAGTAGATATTCTTGAATCTAATAAGGCTAAGGTTTTTAGTTTTTCAGGACCAAAAGATAAAGGAATTGTAAAACAACGGGCAGGTTGAGTAGAAAGAGAGGAACTTGGTTTTGATTTGTCCAGCCACACGGTTCCTATTGTGGCTGGGCATTCTCGTTTTCCGTATCAACCTGCATGTGTTCTATCTCCGCTTGTGAATTTAGGCTACTTGCTGATATAATTGCGTCGTGATGACTTGTATATTGTTTGGAGCGTTGATCTTGGCGACGTTGAAATAGGCAATTATCGCACTTTACAGCTTGGCTAATGACTTCGTTGAGCGTTCGTGGATCAAGAAGAGATAATAACAAATCCTTCACGTCGTCCCTTAGACCCCAATAGAATTGGCTCATCAATGCTTCTACATCCCAATTGATGTTGCATGCCAATTGCCTGAAATCCGATGCATAAACTGATGTAGAGCGAGTCCCTTGTCGTAGTGATCGAATTTTTGTTGTAGCCCATCGAGCCTTATCATGTTCGCCAAATGCTTCTGCAAATGCTTCCAACAAAGTCTCAAAGTTGTTCAAAATCGGTGATTCTTTTTCAAATAGAGGAGCAAACCACGATAGAGCTTGTCCCGTAAGCAAAGTTCTAACCAATCCAACGCGTGATTCCTCCGTCAAATAACGTTTGGATTGTAGAGCTATTATTAACTTGATTTGATTGATAAAAATTTGAAACTTGGAGCGTGTGCCATCAAACTTGTCTGGAAGGCTAATACAAGGTTCTTTTCGTTGTGGAAGTAATGGTTCTTGTTGAACCACAGGTATAGCTGCTTCTTCTGGTGCAGAAGCTTGAGGCTGATGAAGCCCAAATTGTGCTATTCCGGATGCTCCATCATTATGAAGTCTTCCAAAGACTCCTTCCATCATCGTAGTTCTCTGTGATAACGTAGTAAGAGCATTCATAATGGCGTCCATCTTAGACTCTAAACTTTCACTCATATTAATGTCTTGACCTCCAACCATTGTAAGAGAAAGGAAGTAATTGTTTCTACAAGGAAGAAATATTGGTTTAGAAGAGGGTATTCCGCAACCTCTAAAACACCTTAAGATCTTCAAGAAGAGGAGTAATCCATTCTTTCCAAGAAGAATAAGACTCCAATATTATGACAAAAAGATATCAGTTTAGAGGAGGGTAATTCGCAACCTCTAAAATACTAGTGTACCTTCAAGAAGAGGGGTAATCCACACTCCAACAAGAAGGAACCAACTTTGATATCCAAGGTGAGAGTAGTCTTGACAAATTGTCACGGACACAAATTATAGACTTGAAGTCTAAATAAGAAGTTCAAGAAGAACTGGCAAGAATTGGATTAATATCACGGATACAAAATATAGACTTGAAGTCTAAACAAGAAGTGTAAGAAGAACTGGCAGGAACTGGATTAATCAGATGAGTACAAAAATAATACCAGAGAGGTGAATTAGAGCTCCAAGAGATGTGTTGTTGAGAGTGAAGAACTCTTTAGCCTCAACTCCAATATATATTCCTACCTAGAAAGCTTCTCAAGTAACTTCCTCCAACTAGGAAGCTTCTCAAACAACTTCTACTAACTAGGAAGATATTAGAAGGCTCTGGAAGGTTCTAGAGAATTCTAGGAAACTCCTAGAATGTTCTTGACAAAAGGTGGAATAAAGTTGTCTTTTTCTATTAATTTTTTTAATTCATGAACTTAAGTGCCATCAAAGTTTACTCCAAAGCTATCTTTATATTTAATGTCATCTACCAGGGTTGTTTAATTCATTTCTTTTTTATGATTTTGTCAAGTGGAAAAATCATCTATGAATTTACTTACAACCTTATCTCCACTTGAAGTAGGATGATTTTCCAACCACTAAATGAATTGTCCATCATCTTCTCAATCATATAGTCCAAGGTCCATACATCCTAATGGAATTGATTGAACCATATTTGAGTGAATCTCCTCGCTTGCTATCAAATTAACAAACTTAACCTTTTTTTTGAACTCCTTTTGTAGTTGGGGACTCAAAATCTCATCTTCTAAATCCTTTAGATGGAATTTTAGCTAAAGACAATCCTTGAAATCTTGAGTCCCCAAATTGAGTGAGATGGAATTTTAGCTAAAGACAATCCTTGAAATTAAATTCAGATTTTAGTCAGGTTTTTGATGGTCCATAGATGATATGGGATTTTTTACTTCTTCTATCAATTTTTGCATTAGTTGCCCCTAACCAGAGTCTATCTAGAAGTAATGGATGTGAATTTTTATTAAAATATATGTGAATCATATAAAAAAATGAGAAAATATTTTTTACCTTCCGTTGTCATTCTACAATCACTAATTTATCTCAAAGATATGTCTTGGCTTTGATTAGCCATATCATTCATAAATAAAGAAGGACTAATAATATTAAGTCTTAATTTTTCTATAGTTTTCACTAGCGTAATATTCAAACCACTACCTCCATCCACAATAGCTTAAAGTATGATTTTATCTATTATAGATACTTCCAGCTCAATTGTTTTTAATTCTTGTGCCATTTGAATTATTTTAATATGAATTGGAATTTTTTTTTTAGATCATTTCTATCTATTAATAAAAAAACTTATTTTAAAATTCATTCTTATTAAAAAAAATCTCTAATAATTGAGTAATTGTGATATCTGTCATAATTTTTTTTAAATCCTCCCATGAATCATATGACTTGATGTGATCCTTGCCTTTAAGTTGAATTAAAAAGCTAAATTTAAGGTTGAGAACATTAGGTCCTTTCTACGCTTCTTTATAAGAAAATTCCTCTGTTTCAATATTTTTCTTTAAAGTCCCTGGCAATCTATTTGAGCTGAGTTTAAAGAATTGAGATAATTTCTTAGAATCTCTAATATTAGTCATTATTTCTCTTGGAGCTTTGTTTAAATTTGAAAAGTGAAAAAAATCTTTTGAACTATTCTCACTATCAATTGAAGTAGGAAGAAGAGAACTGGAGTACCTACATTAGAATAGACATGCATTAAAGTGATAGAAATTTGCGTTAATAATCGGGAGATCATTGTAGCATCCAAAAAACTATCTAAATTCGCGTCACTTTTGACATTCAAAAAAATAGTTTTAACAAAAATGCATTAAATTTAATGTATACGTCAAATACCTTCGTGAGAATATCATTGTTGTATTATATTTGGCTGTTATTTTAACATGCGTGTTATTTTGATTATGGTTTTAAAGGGCTTGGTAGTACTCCAGTGGATGAATTGTAATACTCTATTCCTATTTTAGATAATAATTCTAACATGGTATTTTCATCTTAGCTATCATTTTCCTCAAAAAATAAAATTAAATCCTTATCAGCTTGCTCCATTACAAACGTGAACAAATTACAGCTCACTGCTTTTATTAAATTTTGATGTGATATTTCCATCTCAGCTCACATATTCCTCAAAAATTAAAGTTAAATCCACATAAATCTACTCCATTGCAAACGTGAATAAATTGCAGCCCACTGCTTTTATTAAATTGAAAATAACATATACAATCAAAATAACAAAGCTGTTATATATAATAGCCATCTACTTCTCAATGTATCTAAAAATTGACAATTAAAAATTTTGAACATCATAGCCAGCCTCTCGTCTCTTGGAACCTTGCAACAATAGCAAGTGTATAGCCATGCAAGTGTCAACCACTAAAATTGAAGATGAAAAAAAAAAAAAAAAAAAAAAAAAATGCAAACGCCAATCCCTCTCATCTTCTAATCTTGTAGGAAGAACATGTGCATAATAATTCAATTATTGAAAAGAAAAAACATAACAAATCTATAACACCAAAGCCAACCTTTCATCCTATCTAAACTCATAGTAACAACTTGTATATAGTAATGTAAGTGTCAATCACAAAAAATAAGAACAAAATAATAAAAACAACCAATCAAGCCATGTCTTCTTCTAAACTTGCAACAATAATATCACGTGCACAAGCATGAAGCTATCTAAGACATAAAATGGAAAGATGAATGTGTAAATAAAAAAAAATTAATCCATTACCTCCACAGAACTTGCCGCAACAGTATCTGCACAATGCGACTACTATCAAACACACAATATCTTCTGCAAAAATGCAATCAATGCCATTGACACTTACCTTCATCATTGCTCCTCCTCTGAAGACTCTCCTAGTTGTGTATCATCATAATCATCATCATTTCTTCCTTCTACTAGACTATCTTGAAATTCTGAGATATTGACGTCATGATTCTCTTGAACAAGTAGCATTGGTACCTCTGAGTTTAATCCAAATCCTTCATAGTCTTTGTCATGGCCCATTGAAAGTGCACATCTTCCTTCTCTCAATGCATATACCCTCCCCCTTGTCTCTCTCTAATATCCACTTTATTTACAACATTCTAATCTCCTTCATCTTTAGAAAAAAATACTTGCTGCATATGTATAAGAAAAGCAAATAAATTTGGCCCTAGAGGCATCATAGAACATGGAGAGAAATTTACAAGCGTGAATCCATAGTGGTCGTGTTTTATTGTCGAATGCAGGCCTCTCCATCTCATTGTCACCCATGAATACATTAATACTACCATACATGTCCTCATGTATTCCAACTCCACTATCTCTTCAATGCACCGAATATACTCATCCTTGCTTTGATCTTCATCGCTGTGAAAAAATATTGTAATGCCAAAGTTTGCTATAGTGTTGCTATGCTCCGCTGTGCGGTATCAAAGGTGCATACCATATACCTTCATGGAGCAATAGCTAGTGGTGTTGGTTGCAAGAAGCCTAGACAAATCCACTACTATGTTAGAAATAATCCCAGACTTGTTTTCTTCAAGTTTAGCAACTCTACTCTGCAACCATGTGCCAAAGTGTGGAAGCTCCCGCAGCTCAAGTGGAAAGAAAAATATCCCAGACAGTCTACAATTCCTCCTTGAGACTCTCCATAAATGCCTAGCCTCACCACGTTCCGTCACCGCCTGAGAATATTCATTAGCAGAAAGAAAATTTGTTAATTTGCAACAAAATCAAAAAACAACAAATAAGCCAATTGACAGGGTAATAACCACCGCCCTTCATGGTATTGGCTAACTTGTGTATAGGCAATGCAATTTAATTCACTCACCTCCTCAAAGTAGCCAAATCTCTAGTATTATTGATTACAAAATTATAGAGCCATTTCCGCAACCAATCTATTAGAGGCCTGCAAACTCCTTTATCCTCCAGCATCTCATCATACATATGCTGTTCTTCTTCTGCATCCCAAATTCATCTAGATGTTTCTCTAAAACTAAGCATATATTCAGTGCAAAAACTAAACATTTTTTCTATTTTATATGCTTTCGCAATACAACCCTCTAACCTTGCACTAGACCTAACATATTCTTTTAACATCTTCATGTACCTCTCTATGGGATATAATCAACAGCAATGCACAGGGCCACAAAGAAATGACTCTTCAAAAAGGTGGGGTAACAAATGGATCATGATCACGCAAAAACTTAACAGAAGTTGTCTCTCCAACATGCACATTATTGTGCTTGCATCCTCCAACATCCCCTCCTCTTCTAAAAGACAAACACTCTTCCTATATAGCCTCTAGAATAGGCGGCTCACTTTTATTATAGCTTGTCGCATATTTTCCGTCATGTTCAGCCTACATATGGCAATTGGAAGCACCTGCACATGTGTGTTATACCCTGTTCATTAGACATCCATGTTTCATCATGCAATTTCGATAAAACCACCACTAACCTCTAATTTCACCATACTTATTACAAACTTACATTTTCTACACACTTACTTTATTGTCCTTGACTCCTCAGCTCATGGACAACACTTCTTATATCTTGAATATCATTCCCTATAAAAACATGGGTTCCAAGTCACAAAACTATAAAATCAGTTAATAAAAAAAAATACCTGTTGCATAAGTATATGGTAGTTGTGAGACTACAGAAATCTGAGCCTTCCATCTGAAACACACTTTTGAATATGACTTGCATATCCTGTGGGAGTTTTCAAGTTGCCAATAATGCGAAGCATGTCTTTCATTGCTTGTGGAGACAGCATTGTCGTACTGTAATTGCTTACAGTATGTAAAATCCACTCAAAATATATAATATGTTTATAGGTTTAAATATGTAATAGAATGATTAGTAAAGTAAATTAAAGGGGATTGGTGTAAGAAACTTTATTTTAGATTTTATTTAGTTTGGTTATGGCTTTTAAATTATATAGAGCCTAAATATTTAGTATAAAGCCTTGAGAGGCAATTGGGATCCAAAGAAGAAGAATTAAACTACTAAGAAGCCTATTTGGAAGGATGAAGATAAAGTAAGGATGAATGAAGACAAGGGGTGAAATTCTTCATTCCTATTGGTTGAATACCATGCCCAATGGGCTTTGAGGAGGCTGCCTACAGCAAGAAGAAGGGTTTCGGCGACTTTAAGGAAGCCATTCAAAAATTAGAGACTAGGGTTAGAAAGCTTGTTTTTTGGGCTACAATTTTGGTGTAAAAATTGAGAGATTTGGAGTTTTTATGAGGGAGAAGTAAGCGCTTGAAGTTAAGGTGTGCAATTTGTACCTATTGTCACTCTATCAAGGATTGGAGGAGTTATATGAGAGCTTTTGGAGATCGGGAGGTGCGGCTAGAGAGGTGATTTCAAGCTCTACACCTAATGTGGAAGAATTTTTCTACAATAGGAGTTTTGAAGAAGGAGATATTGGGGTCAAAGACAGCAGTTCGAATTCCAAGGCAGTAAGTAGGCCGTTTTGTTCATAGTGATGGGTTTTGCCATATCTTGAGTTTCTAGACGAATTTTTGTCTAAAAATTTCCAAGAAGGTGAATCTTTGTGCTAAGAAGCTATACATCAAAGTTTCATAGCATTTGAACATTGGATTTGTGAGATATAAAGAATTTAGTACTCGGGTGTTTGTAAACAAGGGTTTAAAACTACTACTAGGGTTTTTACGATATCTAAAGATCGATAACGAATCAATAGTTGAAATTTGTTGAGCTAACTAATAAGAGCACATCAGTACTTTATGTGAAATTTTAGTAGATTTGAACGGTTAGATTAAGAGTTATAGGTTAATAAAGTTTAGAAAAAATTTCCTTCCTACAGGTGAATGAGGGTTTAGAGTATTTTGATATAGTTGAGTGTTTTTTTCTGAAATAAGGCTTATGTATTGGGTGTAATAGCCCTAAAAGAAAAACTTTTATATAAATTTTGAGGGTTTTATTATTTTAGATCTTGATTGAGTATTTAGTTGCAACTAGAAGCCCAATGCTTTCTTGAGGCAGATTCTCTCTACCTTGACAACGTGTAGGTTGCTAGAGGCATCACTGTCTTTGATGCATCACGAGGATCTAGTTGAAACCACAACTCTAGCCAAATTTTCATGTCCATAAAGTCCAGACGCGCACGTGGATAGTCGGTCACTCCACAAAGAATATTGATAATATTTTTTCGTAGATTTTTTTCACAATGCATTACATCTAATGTGTGCCTAATGAGCAATGCCTGCATTTACTAAACAAAATTATTAAACCATGCATATAATCATTAAATCATCTTTTGCAGAAAAGATAATCACCAATCTCACCTATGTTTGATCAGAAATTAAACTCTGTTAGAAATTGTGATATCACCAAAATTCTAAGAAACCAAGCCATTACAATATCCATGTTAACGTGAAAGCGTTAAAATTTAATACAAAAGCATTAAAATTTAATACAACATCATATGTCAATTTAACACAATAACATTATAATTTAACACAACAATATTATGTCAATTTAACACAACAGCGTTATAATTTAACACAAAAGCGTTATAAATTAATACAATAGCATTATGATGTAATACAAAATCGTTAAAACTTAACAACCACTTCTTAAATCATATTAGAAATTGTTAAAAAGCGTTAAAATTTGTTAGAATTTATTAAATGCTACGTTAAGCACTGTTGTATTTATCATGGGTCACTTCTAGTGCAAGCTTTAGTACTAAATTATAATGTGTTAAATCTTGTTCCAAACTTTTTTGATTTAATATAATTTAATATATTTTAATACATTTGTACGTCACCTTGGTTATCATTGGTGACGCTCTTTTCTTCTACGGAAATTATAAAGTTATAGTAGACTAAACCAAAAAAAAAGAGCTATAATGTGAAAGCTAAATAGCTAATGTGTACCTTCCAGTATGGTAGTCAAAAGAATGCTGACTTTTGCTTCACACCATGCATCTTCGCTAGGTCATCAGATCCATTTGGAACTCCTCCATCAGCTAGATATTGCTCATGTGCCTCTGTGAACATCCTCACCTGAGTTCTAATAAGTCTTAGCGATCCAGAACACATTTCCACCTCTCCATCAAACTGCAAGTCTTGTCGGTAAGGATGATGCATGTGCAACCTACGTCTTGAGCCCACATACACAATTTTTATATTTTTTGGACCTTGTGCTAATTTAGAAACTACATTAGGTCCACATACTGGACATGCCTTATAACCCTTTGTTTGTTGACCTCAAATTAATCCATATGCTGGAAAATCTGAAACTGTGCACAAAAATAATCCACGTAACATGAAGTGTGCTGATTCATCCTTTGGCACAACATCAAACATAGGTATATTAGACCATAATTGGAGCAATTCTTCAAGTAAAGGCACAAGGAACACGTCAATATTCTTCTCAGTGGGCAAATCCTTGTCAGAAATGAAAATGGCCAAAGAAATGAAAAACTTCTTTGTAACAAGCCATGAAGGCAAGTTGTAAATGATAATCAAAATTGGCCATGTCGAATGAGCTGAACTTTTCATTGGAAATGGATTCATTCCGTCAAGTGAGAGTTCCAAGGGCACATTGCGCCATTCGGATGTGAAGTTTGCGTCGATGCTTGAAATGTGATTCTAAGTAGGAAAATCCACAATGGATTTCATCTGCTAGTTTTCTTCCAAGGAAGTTGCTGCGCCACTCTTTGAATGCTATTTCATTAATTTTGATAATGCTACTAACCCATACATCTTCAAAATCCTATAAATCAATGGAAAGTGACAAATCACTTTATTAATGCATATTCTAGATCCAGCCAAGTACCTGCTCTTTTCACAAACAGGGCAATTCTCCAAGTTCAAAAGATCCCCTCTAAATAATACACAACCTTGTGGACATGCATAGATTATATTATATCCCAATCCAAGAAATGTCGTGAAGTAAATATATCTATATTTATAAACCTTGCTTAACTTTCTTTTCTTTAAAACTTTATTAAGTTCTTTCTTTCTTCTTATCAATCTAAGATTTTATATAGTTTAGAAAAAAATTCTCACTTTCTTTCTTTTTCTTTGACTAAAATTTTACTTTATCTTTAATCTTAATTTTAACTTTGATTTAGCCTTGAAAACTTCTTTTATTTCTTTTATAATTTTTCCAATCTTAGGTTTTAGTAGATTCAGAGTTATATTTGTAGATATAAGGAGTTTTGACTTTGAGGTTGAATTTAGGATTTTACTAAGGATAAATAGAGGTTTAGATGTCAATAGTTGGATTCTATTATTGGTGCTAACTTGGAGGATTAGATTTGAGGTTTATATAACTTTAAACTATTAACTATTGACTTGGACTTTAAAGACCTTGGCTGCGACTTCTTTGATGAGCTCAGATGAAAAGAAGATGGGATTTTTTGGCAAATCCAAAGAAGTATTCTAAGAGAGCTTCTTCTTGGCATAAGTTTAGGTGGTAGAAATGCATGATTCAGAGTTTAGATGAGAGAGATATGCTTGTTTGAACTTAGGTTACTAATATAAAATCCATTGTCACTTTTCTAGGTATATTAGGAGTATTAAGATACTAACAAGAAATCAAGAAAATGGGTTAGAAACTAGACTTCAAGATATACATTTTACATCCAAGAATTGATAGAAATGAGTTTAGAATGAGTGAGATATGGCTAATTAAATCCAGCAAACTAAATTAGGGTTTTGAAGAAGTTAGAAAAATAGAAGGGTTTGCTTTAGGCTAGAACTTGAGTCTCAAGATGAATTTGAAGCTCATTTTTTTGTGTACATATCACTTATACTATAAAAAGTCTATGTCTAAAATCTCATATCAATTGAGACTTTGATTAGGGAGTAATGGCAAATTTTGTTCTTAAGTATCTAGGGTTTTGACTTTTAAAAGTATGTAATAAGGATTTGGTGATATCTAACGATTGGCAATGAATTCATTGCTAAAAATTTATGTAATAAAGATCAAAGGTATGAGTTATGTTTTTTTAAATTTTGAACTTATTTAAACGGCTTGATCTCAATTTATGAATTTTCAAGTTTTTGATTGGGATTTGACTTTTAAAAGTACATGCCAAGGATTTGGTGATATCTAATGATCAGCAATGAATTCATAGCTCAAAAGTTATGTAGCAATGGTCAAAGGTATGAGTTTTGTTTTACCAAATTTTGAGCTTATTTGAATAGCTAGATCTCAAATTATGAATTTTCAAGTTTCTGATTGGGATTTGACTTTCAAAAGTACCTACCAAGGATTTGGTGATATCTAACGATTGGCAATGAATTCTTAGCTTAAAAATTATGTGACAAAGATCAAAGGTATGAATTATGTTTTCTCAAAATTCGAGCTTATTTGAACGGCTAGATCTCCAATTGCAAATTTTCAAGTTTCTGAATTTGTTTTTATTTATAAAATTATTTGCTAATATTTTGATAATATCTGGTGATTGGTTACGAATTCACGGTTGAGAATTTTTGAGAAGATGACTAAAAAAGTAAATTTTATGCTTCTAAAGTTTGAACTTATTTAAATGGCTGGATTTTGATTTATAAATTTTCAAGCTTCTCGTTTGTTGATTTATTAGACACATGGTTTGTGACAATAAAAGAGAAATTTAAGAAAGTTTGTGCATATTGGATTCAACTTGATTGTAAAGAAAGACCTTGCATCTATCCAAAGCAGACTTTTGCCACGACAATGTGCCTATCATTTTTTTGGCTTCGTAGTGACTACTAGGGAATAAATTCCCTTCTGGCAGCAGCCCTTTGTGCAAGTAATGAAAGAGTTCATTGGTGAAAGTGTTGCTTATGCTGTGTGTAGTGCACATGGTCATTAAGACCACCACAGATAAAACCATGTTTTCTGAACTTCTTGGATTAACAAGCTGTGATGCATGGTCATACAACTTGTCTAAATTCCTTGCTATGGGGACATCACTCTCCCAATTATAATTAAATGAGTGTCCAAATATCTCTTCGTCACCTATGTTTATATCTCGCAATTCGTTGGCTAATTGGATTCCAATTAGAAATTATTGCTAAATGTGATGATTGCTATCAAGTCACACCTCATTAATTGAAGAATCAGCGTGCATATTTAATTCTTCAGATATATATGTATCAAAGCCACTGTCTGCTATTACATACCATCTCCCAGATTTAGGATAACCTACGTCTGGATCACCTTCAATCATAGACCTCATGAGGAAAAGATCCCGCCTATAACTTGTCAAATGCTTTGTAATTGCTGGTATTGACAAGCATTGATTACCATGGCAGCATTTGTACGGGCAACTCCAACTTGCAATGGGGACTTCACTACGACCTGCAACCTCCAATTCTCTCTGGAAAATAAGCTCCTCTCTACTGATCCATCGAAGCCTCCTTTCCAGGTAGGCCATGGCAAGAACCTCAGCTCATTTACATGTACTGAAATTTCATGAGAGAATTGAAGTGGGATCAGTTTAAAAAGAGTAGCAGTTGTAAATAACAAAAGTATAAAAATTCTCAAAGTTCAGAAATTAACATTAAACATGAAACAATTTCTAACAGATATTTACATTAAATTTGACATGACATTCTTATAGATAATTAGTTTTAGCAATATGTTATGTTAATAATAACGTAATAGCATTATAAAAAATAATTTTTAATACAATTTTTAATACAATTTTTAACGCAAATGTGTTAAAACTAACATCACTTAACAAAATATATGTGCTAAATCCAAAGTCTTAATTGCACTACTTGGTACAAAATCTGTACCAGGTGCCTATACCTTGCCTCTTTAGATTTCTGGACAATAGTACTTGAAAAATCATAAGAGACGTAATCATGGAAGAAATTTCAGAGTACGAGCATCAGAGAAATCAAAATGTTTGAAAAAACCTAGTAGAGGTGGCCGCGCGGCTCAAAAAAGAGGGCTTCAGAGATAGTCCTCCAAGTCGGAGTATTCGTAGACTCTTAGGACAAGGCATGGATAAGGATTCAAGCCACACTTTGGAACATCACAACCAATGCCCAGTGCAAGGAGAGACAAAGAAAAATGCAACGTCCCTTGTCTTATCAGCCACCTTGCGTTGCAGCAAAAGATTGAAGAAAATTACCCACCAATCTAGCTATGCATACTCCGTTTCCTTGAAGGCAAGCTCCTTTCTCCCACCTTTCCTCTCTATTCCTTGCCTCCAATACACGTGGATCCTGCAAATTAATGAAGAAGTATGGTTGCTAAAAATCCATATTCACAAATACGAGACAGATCTAGCAAAAAATAGCAAGTGGTATCATGGCGAAAGTCCGCTTCAAGTAGACGCAAGGTCCCTCTTTACAATCAAGTTGGATCCAATATGAACAAACTTTTTTAAATTTTTCTTTTATAGTCACAAAACCATGCGTATAATAAATCAACAAACTAGAAGCTTGGAAATTTATATATCAAAATCCAGCCATTTATATAAGTTCAAATTTTGGAAGCATAGAATTCACTTCTTTAGCCATCTTTGATCTTTGTCACATAAATTTTGAGCCGTGAATTCATTGTTGATCATTAGATATCACCAAATCCTTGACAGATACTTTGAGAAGTCAAATCTCAATCTGAAACTTGAAAATTTATAATTTAAGATCCAATCGTTCAAATAAGCTCAAAATTTAGAAAAACATGTCTCAAACCTTTGACTATTGTCACATAATTTTTAAGCCATGAAATCATTGCTGATCGTTAGATAACACCAAATCCTTGGCAGATACTTTTAGAAGTCAAATCTCAACCTGAAACTTAAAAATTTATAATTTAAGATCTAGCTATTCAAATAAGCTCAAAATTTGGGAAAACATAACTCATACCTTTGATCCTCATCACATAAAATTTGAGCTATGAATTCATTGCTGATCGTTAGATAACACCAAATCCTTGGCAGATACTTTTAGAAGTTAAATCTCAATCCGAAACTTGAAAATTCATAATTGAAGATCCAGCCGTTCAAATAAGCTCAAAATTTGGGAAAACATAACTCATACCTTTGATCCTCATCACATAAAATTTGAGCTATGAATTCATTGCCGATCGTTAGATATCATCAAATCCTTGGCAGATACTTTTAAAAGTCAAAATCCTAGACACCTAAGAACAAATTTTCCATTACTCCCTAATCAAAGTCTCAATTGATATGAGATTTTAGACATAGACTCTTTATAGTATAAGTGATATGTACACAAAAAATGAGCTTCAAATTCTTCTTGAAACTCAAGTTCTAGCTTAAAGCAAATCCTTCTATATATCTAACTTCTTCAAAACCCTAGTTTAGTTTGCTGGGTTTAACTAGCCATATCTCACTCATTCTAAACTCATTTCTATCAATTCTTAGACATAAAATGTGTAGCTTGAAGTCTAGTTTCTAATCCATCTTTTTGATTTCTTGCTAATATCTTAAAACTTCTAATATACCCTGAAAAAAGACAATAGGTGTCATATTAGTAATCTAAGTTCAAACAAGCATATCTCTCTCATCTAAACTCTGAATCATGCATTTCTACCACCTAAACTCATGCCAAGAAGACGCTCTCTCTGAATACTTCTCTGCATTTGCCAAAAAACCCCGTCTTCTTCTCCTCCAAGCTCGTCAAAGAAGTTGCAGCCAAAGTCTTCAAAGTCCAAGTCAACAATTAATAATTTAAAGTTATAAAAACCCCAAATCTAATCCTCCAAGTCAGCACTATTAATGGTAGCCAACTATTGACATCCAAATCTACTATTTATCCTTGGTAAAATCCTAAATTCAACCTCAAAGTCAAAACTCCTTATATCTACAAATATAACCCTGAATTTACTAAAATCTAAGATTGGAAAAAAGATAAAAGAAATAAAAGAAAATTTCAAGGCTAGATTAAAGTTAAAGTTAAGATTAAAGATAAGGTAAAAATTTAACCAAAGAAAAAGAAAGAAAGTGAGAAATTTTTTATAAGCTATATAAAAACTTAGATTGGTGAGAAGAAAGAAAGAGCTTAATAAAATTTTGAAGAAAAGATAGTTAAGTTAGGTTTCTATATATGGATATATTTACCTCACGATAGCGGCCTATGATTTTCTGACAACCTAGGATACAGCTACAGTAGGATTTCAAGCTCCATGCCTACATTTGGAAGGCTCTTGTTGAATTCTCGTTCAATTGCTTATTCACATTGTAAGGTATGTGACTTTGTAGGGCCGTGGAATAACACAAGAATTATTTTACAAGTGGATTCTTTGACTAATCTCAAAGCCGACATGGAGGAGGTATAGGAGAATGTCCAAATCAAAAACTGGTTTACAGGCACATGGCGCTACCGAGGGAAGTAGTTTCCATGAAGCTTTCACACCACACTCAGCTAGAAACTTTACTTCAGTTCATTGGGCAAACTCGAGTCACAACCACACCTTTGTATCATCAATGGATAGATTAAGAAGCCTTGAACACGAGCCTAAGGCGAGAAGTGCAGGAGTGATGGCACACGAGCAAAGGGTTTCAGTAGAGCCGCAACCATCCCGAAGCGCTACACCAAAGAACCAGCGATGTTCAACACAGTGGTCAAAGGAGCATGCACCGTAGTAATTCTCTGCAAGGTCGAGGGGCTCCTGAAGGCTCCGACGATATTGGTAGAGGAGGCTCCGACGATGATGGTGGAAGAGGCAGCTCAGAGAGTGTGGATAGCGCTCATTGTGTTTGTGGTTGGTGGTCACTTTCAAAATTTCCGTCGCAGACACGTTCACGTCACAATAGGAGATGGTCCCCTATGGATAATTTCAATGTTGATTTAGAAAAGAAACAAGTGATGTTAGATCAGAACGGCACACCCTTAGGAACAATGGAATTGCATCTAACAAAGGATTTTCATGCCTTTGCGAGAGAGTTCGACCCAACATGCTCACCTGGGTGGCATGGGCAAACACTTGTTGTAAAGAAGATTTTACTCCAATAAATTTATCATGAGTATGATTTCTATAGAACTTGCGATGAGTTATCAAGGACTTGGTTGAACAATAAGATGTCGGTAGCTGTGTCCAGGATCAAGTACCAACTCAAATAAAAGATTCGCACCGACTCGCCAAGTCCACCTGATATTGACAAGCGCATTTAGAAGAAGCTGCAAGAATTGTAGGAGGATCCCATTGTTCTAAAAAAACCAAATCACATGGCGAGCATCACGCTTGGAAGGCCGTCTAGAGGGGACTCATCTTAGAAACAACACACATTTGCTGTGTCCATGTTGGTAAGTTTTTTTGACCCACCCTAGCTCTTGGCAAATTACATCTAATTTTTCGAGATTTTCAAAATGTGCCGGTATTGATTCCTTCTTCTTTACTTAGCATGGCTGATAGAGAAGATGTTAACATGGTAGAATCCTTGGAGTCAAAGTTAGATGTGATCATCAATGCTCTTAACGTTTTAGTGGTTAGAACTGCTGAAATTGAAGGAAATTTTGCTAAGCTCCTTAGAGCTACAAGAGTGGGAGTGGCTCAAAGTACAATACAACCACCTCTAGCTAGTGAAGTACTGCCATCTACATCTCAACATGAGAATTTGATTACATCGCAATACAAAGAGCCTCAAGTCAGTCTCTCACAAAAAATTTATGGTACTCAATCAAAATTTTGTGGTTTTCTAAACCAAGTTTGAATTATAACATTTTTGCAATTGGAACGCTATTCAATCAAGGAGTCGCGAGTTGGATTAGTGGGGACATTGCTTATTGAATAAGCTTTGTCTTGGTTTGCCCCCCTATTTGATAAAAGATCTTCTATCTTGAGTAATTTTGAGACCTTTCCAGAAGCATTCGAGGAGGCATTTGGAGAGCATAATATGGCTTAGTGGACAACTACCAAGATTTGTTCTCTACGTCAAGGATCACGCTCTGTATCTGTTTACGCATCGGACTTTAGACAACTTGCCTATGATATCAACTGGGGAGAAGAAGCGTTGGTGAGTCAATTTTATTGGGGACTCAGAGATGATATGAAGGATTTTATTGCTATCTCTATCTGACCCTCAAACACTCAATGAAGCAATCAGCCAAGCGGTGAAGTGTGACAATTGGTTTTTTCAACAACGTCAAGACCATTATGCCAAAGCTATAAGATATTCACGAGGAAACTAGTTATACTCAACTACTCCTATCAAGAGCATGAAAGCTCAATTTGAAACAAAAGACATACAAATCAATACGATACGTTTCAAGCTCCTCACAACTAAAGAAAAGAAGTGATGATTTGAACAAAATTTATGCTTATATTGTGGAGAGGCAAGCCATAAAGCCGGAAATTGTCCTAAAAAATAGATACCTTGAACAACAAGAGTCAGGAGTACAAGCGTGCAGGAAAACAAAGATGCTAACCACAATAGGGACCGTGCGGCTGGATATCTCAATATCCCAAATTAATCAAGGTTCTTTTCTCTCAGCTCAATCTTCTCATTGCTTTACAGTGTCATGATGTAATACAATTATTAGGAATAAGAGTGTAAAAATAGTATATTATAGAAGATCTTAGTTCAAAATATTATAGCAAATTATCTTATAAAAATAGATAATAATAAAAAGAGAATAAAACTAATGGATATTAATGTTGTTTTTTTTACAAATGAGCTTCTATTTACTTTGTAGGGCCATAAGTAAGACAAAACAAAGTAGATTGAAAAATAAAATGATATAGGCATATATAAGAAGGAACTAAGAAGAGGTTTTAGAAAAATTTACTACAAAAATCTCAAAATAGATACTTGGAGAGGACTGGTTAGGAGTTGGGGTCGGAATCTGATTCCGAGGCACAAAACCACATGCCTATAATAGGTTGAGGGGCTTTTGTAGATCAAAAGATGATGTTAGAGAGCAGACTAGAGGATCTTTCTTTGAACATTAATTGGAAGTGATTTGAATTGGTAATGACTTTGTAATGGCTTTGCAAAATCAAGGTTGATTTTGATGACTTTGATTTTATAAAATATATTGGAGTTTACATTTTTGAGCATTTTGTGAGATTGGTTATAGATCTATGAGTGATATTTTGTAGTTTGGTGCATATTATAGTCCTTGTATAGTGCTATAAATTTGAGATTGATCTAATAGTTCAATCAAAGATTATTGAAGTTTATGTGGATTGGGGTCTCAAAAATTGGAAGTTTAGAATCAATTAGCTTTCCTAAGATTTCTAGCAATCTACAAGTTGGATTAGAGTGAAATTTATGTATATATATAGAAGACAAAATTTTCTATATGCATGTGAAATTTGGAAGCAATTGAATGGTGTAAGAAGGAAATATTGGCACTAGACAATCAACATTAAGATAGGAGAAGGAGGCCAGCCAACACTTGATTGAAATTTTGGATTGAATTTCTTGCTGGTAAGTTTAATCCTCTTCAAATTTTATGTGCTTGCTGCTAACTTAGTTTTTAAGGAGTGTGTAAAATTTTAAGCAAGATCAATGATTTAGTCAATAGTTATTGAAGTTCTAAAACTGCGTATAAGAATTGCTTAGGGCTTGGTTAGGATTTGGTTAGGATTTAGGATTGGATTTAGTTAGGGTTTGTTTTAGGATTTATTAGGATTTGATAAGGATTGATTAGAATTTAATTAGGATTTGTTTTAGATTTCGTTAGGATTTGACTAGGGTTGACTAGGATTTAGTTAGGATTTATTAGGATTTATTTTAGACTTTGTTAGGATTTGACCAAGGTTGATTAGGATTTTAGGATTTTAGGATTTGTTAGGATTTGACCAAGATTGACTAGGATTTAATTAGGATTTATTTTAGGATTTGTTAGGATTTGACCAGGATTGATTAGGATTTTAAGATTTATTAAGATTTGACCAAAGTTGATTAGGATTTAGTTAGGGTTTGTTTTAGGATTTATTTGGATTTGACCAAGATTGACTAGGGTTTTAGAATTTGATAGGATTTGATTAAGATTGACTAGAATTTAATTAGGATTTATTTTAAGATTTGTTAGAATTTGACCAGGATTGACTAGGATTTAGTTAGGATTTAGTTAGGATTTATTTTAGGATATGTTTGGATTTGACTAAGATTGAATAGGATTTAATTAAGGTTTGATTAAAGATTATTTAGAGATTGATTAGAAAGGTTAGGACTAGTTATTGTTACATATTTATTTTTTTCTTCCACAGCCAGATGCTCAAAGCATTCTCAAGCAAGATTTCATGACATATGACATAATTTGGTGAACCCGACGTGAAAAGCTTGAAGTGGAAGATTATTGGGATTTTTTTGGATTTATTTGACTTATGGAGAAGGAAGGCAAGAGAGTTGAAGGAGGAATTATAGATGGTACATCAATTGGAGCTTCTAACAAAATTGCAAAAAGAACAACAAGTGGAGGTAGCAAAGGAGGACAAGATGACAAGAGGGTTGATTTTGAAGCTTTTTGAAGCTTTGAACTTTAAAAAATATCTTAGAAAATAAAAATGGCATTTAGATTATCACGGAGTATCATAGGACTTTATAGATACCTTCGAACATTTTGAAGTATCATAAGTGGAGTTGCAAGTGGAGCAACAAGTGGAGGTAGCAAAGGAGGACAAGATGGCAAGAGGGTTGATTTTAAAGCTTTTTGAAGCTTTGAATTTTGGAAATTATCTTAGAAAATAAAAATGGCATTTGGATTATCATGGAGCATTATGTGGCTTTATAGACATCTTGGAGCATTTTGAAGTATCATAAGTTATTTATTGGAGTATTTCAAGGGACATTTTTGAATATTATAGAACAAAATAGAAGATGTTTCAAATTCTTTGGATAGGTTGAATATTTTGGATGGGCCAAATGTTAATGAATTATTTAAGGCTTTTTGTATATTCATAGAAGAGCAACAAAAGATGCAAGCAATTGAAAGGGGGATATTGCAAAGGCATTGCAAGGAATCATCAACAAATTTAGAAGGTTTGAAGGATGCAACATCACTAAGTTTTTACAAGTTTATACATGTGAGATGGAGATATGCCAAATCCCTGAGGCAAAGATGATTTCAAGCTTCTATTTGGCTATTGAACCTAGGATTCATAAAAAAGTGAAAAGATTACTTGAAGGGGGTGTGGAGACATGGTCAAAATTTTAAGAACTTTTAAAAGAAGAATTTATTGGTGTAAATGAGGATAGGATTATCAAGCGAAAGTTTTTGGATTGGATAGAATTATAACCAAGCATGCATATGGATCTTTATGAATTCTTGAAAGAATTTGAAAAGAAGTTTTATCAACTCTCATCCTCAAAGAGACAATCATTGGATGCTATAAAGATAGAGTTATTTTTAAATGGTCTTGATGATGCCTTGGAAGACAAGCTTTTCTTACTTCTTGTAGATGAGTCTACAGAGAGTGGTTGTATCAATAATTGGGAGGAGTTGAAAGAAGCAGTGATTGTTTTAGCAAAGCAACAAAGGACATAAGCTAAAGGAGTTGTAATATGGCCTAAGAAATCTTCTACTTTAGCTTCTATATCATCTTTATCAATACAAGGGACAAATTTTGAATCATGAGAAATAGAAGAGCAAATAAAAAGCTTTAAAAGAAGAGCAAATTCTTTGCACATGAAGGAAATTAGATCTTATATCAAAGGTGGTGAAGGAGATAACAAATATTTTTTTCAAACTATCAATATAGAAGGTCAAAATATCCAAAAATTTGAAGGCAATATAGAGCTCAAGGATTTAAAAATTAATGACAACAAAGATAAAAGCTATGACTATTCTACATTGAATAAGTTTATGCAAGTTGGTGATGGCAATTTGAATAGAACATCTCTTAATGATAAAAAAAAGTATTTTCTACATTTGAAAGAGATGAAAATGTTTTGTCTAATATTTTGGATTATATTGAAGAATTTAAAATTGAACCTTCACATGAGATGGATTATGGATCTATTCAAGGTTATGATCATAAAAATTGTATGAATTCACAACATTATGATGTGAAAAGTGATAGAATTATATATAAATATGATGATAAAAGTCAAATTGCATATGGCTATGAGACCACATATGGATTGGATGAAAGAAGTTTTGACTTTTTACACGATCATTATGGAGGGGATTATGAAATTATACAAGGTTATGATATTAAATGTGGTGGTGAAACCACAAAGGATTATGGCGAAAGTTGTGAGATTTTTCAAGAGCATGAGGTTTCACAAGGCCATGAAATTTTTCAGTGTTATGAAGTAATATAACACTTTGAGATAATACAAGGTTATGATGTTTTACAAGGATGCATTCAAGAAGAAATGAAGGATGTTTTACAAGGATACATTTAAGAAGAAATGATAGATGTTTCACAAAATTATGTGGCAAAAGAAGATTATAGAATCAAAGATAAGGGTACTAAGTCAATGGCTTTAATCAAGTCAATTGTGAGTACTAATCTTTTGGACCAAGGTCAAGATTACATGGATAATGCACATGTATTGCAAGTACAATTGGATTTTATTAAGAAAAAGGTTCATCATGCAGTGTAGAATTCAAAGGTTGAAAATCTAAAAATCTTCAAATATAAAGATATTGAAAATAGATTTAAATATTATATGGACATCTTAAATGGAGGTTGGAATCAAAAGAACAAGACAAAAGATGCAAGCAAGATGTATGTGGTTATGTAGATGAGGTTTCAATTAAGTCTTCTTATTTCAAAATTTGTACCTTGCCAATGGTTTGGTCATATGCAAAGGAAGATATTTCCAATCTATTTGCATATGTGGAATAAATGGAAACATTGGCATTGGTAAAAGAGATAATTGACTATAGAATATTGGCATATACGAGAAGATGAACATTAGACTTGCATTAACAACCGCATATAATCCAAAAGGAAGATGGCTTCCTGTTTATTAGAAGAGATGAGGCCATTATTACCTTATCACGGGATGGATATATTTTATTCAAAAATATAAATGATTTTGGAAGAATAGAAAAGAAAAACATTAAAAATATAGAATATGAGTTGAAGAAATGTGGAGTGGTTGATGAAGATGAATTCATATTGGAGATGTTTGAAGAAAGTGGCTTTGATGATACCATAGGTGAATTACAATTATTATTGGATTTAGATTTTGAAAGTAATAAAAAGATAGTAAATATGTAATCTAAAAAATTTTATGATGAGATGAAAGAATATATTAATAGATATAATACAAAAGTGGAAATTAAGTATAAGACTATTGCCAAGTAAGTTAAATAAGTGGTATTGCCACTACCATTGGATTATGAAAAAAGAATTGAAAGGGCTTACATGCAATTGAATTTGAGAGATCCAAGGACATTGAGGTAGCTATAAAGAAGTTGAAAGAAGCAAGAGAGAAAAACAAGGAGAGGTTTAACAAAAAAGATCGATTGCATCCAAAATCAATTCAAAATAGTAATTGGGTGTTGGTTTATGATAGTAGTTTGGACAACCAACATAGCTCAGTAAAAAAATTTGCAAGGAGATGGTTTGGGCCTTATGTTGTCAAACGAATATATGACAATGGAACATATTTGTTACAAGAACTTGATGGTATAGAATTGAAAATACCTATAGCAGAAAAGCAAATTAAGTTATTTAAACAAAGAGGTGAAGAAATTTGTTTTAATGAAGAACAAAATCCATTAAGAGGTATTGAGATGGAAGAAGAACAGTAAATTGAAGATCAAGAATTTGACCAAGATGAAGAACATTTTATATCAATACAATAACAAACTTGGCACATGTCAGAGGATGCACAGATTCAGGGGAGGTGGATGTCATTATGTAACACAATTATTAGGTGAAAGAGTGTGAAAATAATATATTATAGAAGATCTTAGTTCAAAATATTGTAGCAAATTATCTTATAAAAATAGATAATAGTAAAAAGGGAATAAAACTAATGGATGTTAATATTGTCTTTTTTACAAATGAGCTTCTATTTACTTTGTAGGGCCATAAGTAAGGCAAAACAAAGTAGATTGACAAATAAAATGATATAAGCATATATATGAGGGAATTAAGAAGAGGTTTCAGAAAAATTTACTACAAAAATCTCAAAATAGATATCCGGAGAGGACCGGTTGTGAGTTGGAGTTGGAATCTGATCCCGAGGTACAAAACCACGTGTCTACAGCGGATCGAGGGGCTTTTGTAGATCGGAAGGTGGTATTAGAGAGCAGACTAGAGGATCTTTCTTTGAGCATTAGTTGGAAGTGATTTGAATTGATAATGATTTTGTAATGGCTTTGCAAAATCAAGATTGATTTTGGTGACTTTGATTTTGTAAAATATATTGGGGTTTATATTTTTGGACATTTTATGAGATTGGTTATAGATCTATGAGTGATATTCTATAGATTGGTGCATATTGTAGGGTTCAATTAGGATTTAGGATTGGATTTAGTTAGGATTTGTTTTAGGATTTGTTAGGATTTGACCAGGATTGATTAGGATTTATTTAGGATTTGTTCGAGTTTGATCAGGATTGACTAGGATTTATTTAGGATTTGTTCGAGTTTGACCAGGATTTATTAGGGTTTTAGGATTTGTTAGGATTTGATCAGGGTTGATTAAGATTTAATTAGGATTTATTTTAGGATTTGTTAGGATTTGACTAAGATTGATTAGAATTTAGTTAAGATTTATTTTAGGATTTATTTCAATTTAACTAGGATTGACTAGGATTTTAGGATTTGTTAGGATTTGACAAGGATTGACTAGGATTTAGTTAGGATTTATTTTAGAATTTGTTAGGATTTATTTTAAAATTTGTTAGGATTTGATTAGGATTGACTAGGATTTAATTAGGGTTTATTTTAGGATTTGTTAGGATTTGACCAGGATTGACTAAGATTTAATTAAAATTTGTTTTAGGATTTGTTAAGGTTTGATCAGGGTTGATTAGGATTTAGTTAGAATTTGTTTTAAGATTTGTTTGGATTTGACCAAGGTTGATTAGAGTTTAATTAAATTTTGATTAAAGATTATTTAGAGATTGATTAGAGAGGTTAGAACTAGTTATTATTGCATATTTCCTTTTTATCTTCCACAACCAAGTGCCCGGAGCATTCACAAGCAAGACTTCACAACATACAACAATAATATCTTTATTTCTTGGTATTCAAAAATTACAAACTGATGCTCTACTAGATTCAAGAGCATCTGCTTGCTTTTTAGATGAAGAGTTTGCCAAGTTTTACAAATTTCTTCTTGTGAAGAAACCAAAGCCTGTCCATATAGAAGTCATAGATGGCCAATCTTTGTCTTTTGGTGATGTTACTTATGAAACTAAACCGTTGAAGGTACATCTTAAAAATCATGAAAGTAGCATTGTATTTAATATTATCAAGATTCCTTCATGTCCACTCATTTTGGGACTATCTTGGCTTGATAAATATAATCCATTGATAGATTGGAGGGTGCGGAAAGTGACATTTCCAACAAAACCCTTGAAAGTGGAACTTACCAAAATAATGTCTAGAAACAAATCTTTATTCATAGGTGCAAGGGCCTTCATAAAAGAAGCCAAGCATAATACATCTCTTGTCATCTTTGTAATGTCAGCTCGAAAAGATGCAACTCCGACTTTGATTATTTCAGAGTAGTATGAAGATTTTAAAGATGTTTTTTAGAAGAAGAATGCTGACATGCTATCAAAGCATCAACCATACGATTGTACTATAGATCTCCAAGAAGGAGCACAACCACCATTTGGCCTAATCTACAATTTATCACAAGACGAGCTCTCAGCATTGAAAGATTACATTAAAGAGAATCTTGCGAAGAACTTCATTCGGCATTCTAAATCTCCAATAGGTGCACCTATCTTCTTTGTGAAGAAGAAAGATGGCTCATTACAAATGTGCGTGGATTATCAAGGCTTGAACAAGATCACAGTGAAGAATTGATATCCATTACCACTGATATCCGAACTCTTAGAGCAATTTGATGAAGCCAAAATATACATCAAGATAGATCTTCGTGGACCTTATAATTTTGTACAAGTAAAGACGGGAGATGAATGGAAGACAACGTTTTGGACGAGGTATGGACATTTTGAATATAATATCATGCCTTTTGGATTAACCAATGCACTAGCTATATTTCAACATTTGATGAATCATATTTTTCGAGAATATTTAGACAAATTTGTTGTTTTTTACTTCGATGACATTTTGATCTATTCCAAGAATGTTCAAAAATATGAGGGTCATGTGAATTTGGTGTTACAAAAACTTTGGGATGTGGGATTATATGTCAAGTTAGAGAAATACATTGTAGTGGTAGAGAGAATTTGCCTCAAGAAAGCGTTGGGCTTCTGGCTGTCACTAATTATTCAACCAAGATCCGAATATAATAAAAACTCCCAAATTTATATAAAGTCTCCTCTATAGGGCTATTACACCCAATACATGAGTTTTATTTCATAAGACACCCAACATATAATAAAATACTCTAAACCCTCATTCCTCCGTAAGAAGGGAATTTTTCCCAAACTTCAGCAATCCATAAATTTGAATCCAACTATCCAAACCCACCCTAAATTTATATGAAGTATTGATGTATTCTTAACAACTACCACCACAAATTTTAACTATTGATTCATTATCAATCTTTAGATATCGCCAAAATCCTAGCAGTAGCTTCAAATCCTTATTTACAAACACCCGTGTACTAAATTCTTCATATCTCACAATCTAAAAGTCCAAATACTATGAAACTTTGATATATAGCTTTTTAGCATAGTAATATAGCTTCTTGAAAAGTTTGAGACAAAAATTCATCCAAAAACTTAAGATATGGCAAACCCCATCACTATTAATAAAATGGTCTACTTACTGACTTGGAATTCAATCTGTTGTCTTTGACTACCAATATCTCCTGCTTCAAAATTTTAATTGTAGAAATTCTTCTACATCAAGTGTAGAGCTTGAAATCACCTCTCTAGCCGCACCTCTCGATCTCCAAAAGCTCTCATACAACTCCTTCAATCTTCAAAAGAGTGACAATAGGTACAATTTGTACACCCTAATTTCAAGCGCCTACTCCTTCCTCATTAAAACTCCAAATTTGTCGATTTTTATACCAAAATTGTAGCCCAAAAAACAAGCTTTCTAACCCTAGTCTCTGATTTTCTAATGGCCTCCTTGAAGTTGCCAAAACCCTTATTAAGGTCGCAGGCAGCCTCCTCAAAGCCCATTGGGTGTGGTATTCAACCAATAGGGATGAAGTTTTTCATTCCTTGCCTTCATCTGACCATGCCTTGATTTCATCCCTCCCAATTAGCCTCCTACTAGTTTAAATTTTCATCCTTAGGCTCCCACCTTCTCTCAAGGCTTCATACTAAACATTTAGATCTATGTAATTTAAATCCCATAACCAAACTAAATAAAAATCTAAAATAAATTTTCTTATACCAATCCCCTTTAATTTTCTTTATTAACCATTCTAACACATATCTAAACCTATAAACATATTATACATTTTGAGTGGATTTTACATAATATAAGCAATTACAGTATGACAACGTATTCCATCAACCTAAGGTAGAATTTCTTGGTTATATTATTTTGGACGAAGGATTGTTGATGGATCAAAAGAAGGTTCAAGCAATAACGAATTGGGCAGTATCAAAGACGGTATGAGATGTGTAATATTTTCTTAGATTTGCCAACTTCTATCGTATTTTCATCAAGAACTACTCACAAATTGCAGTCCCATTAATGCAGTTGACATCAAAAGACAAGCTTGAGTGGAGTACCCGAGCACAAGAGGTTTTTCAAGAGTTAAAGTTGGCGTTTATGACAGCTCCTATCTTGGTATATTCTGACTTTACGAAGGCCTTTAATTTAGAAATAGATGCTTCTGACTTTACGCTAGGAGCTATATTCTCACAGATGGAAAAGGATGATAAACTTCACTCGGTTGCGTTCTACTCAAGGAAGTTTTTGGCAACAGAAATCAACTATGAAATTCACAATAAGGAGCTGCTTGCAATATTTGATTCTTTCCAAGAGTGGCATCATTTATTAGAGGATATTGCACATCTGATAATTGTATATACAAATTACAAGAATTTAGAATATTTCACAATAGCTCGAATTTTGAATCATCGCCAAACTCGATAGAACATGTCATTATCCCGATTTGACTTCATCATCACATATCGGCCAAAAAGGCAGTAAAGATTATCGGATGCATTATCAAAGAGATCATATCTAGTGTCTAAGACTAGAGATGCGGCATTTGATTAGTAGTGTACAACTTTGCTACAACCAGAACGGTTTCGCCTCCACACCACCTCCATGATCATGCCAATTGATGCTGATTTTTTAAAACAAGTCTATAGAGCATCAGCTGTGGATTCATTAGTCTCGGATGTGAAGCAGCACTTTGATAAAGACAAGTTCAAGATTGAGGATAAATTATTATATTTTGAAGATTGATTATATATTTTGGAAGGACTAATTTGATTTTATATTTTTTAATCTCGACATGACTTTTTGATCGTAGGTCACTTCGGATTCAACAAAATAATGGAGCATATTTTGCGAGACATTTGGTGGCCTCAAATGTGAAAGGTAGTGAAGAACTTTGTGCTATCATGTGACCTTTGTTCAAGATCAAAGAATCCTTGATATCGCCCTTATGGGCTCTTACAACCTTTGCCAATTCCAAAGCGATTGTAGTCTTCAATATCTATGGACTTCATCACAAATTTGTCACCTTCTGCAACATTTGATGCTATCTACATGGTAGTAGATTGGTTTACAAAGATGGCACATTTTGTTCTATACAAAAAGACAACTTCTGGTGAAGAAACAACAAGATTGTTTATTGACAATATATATTGGTATCATGGTTTATTGGATGACATTATTTTTGATCGAGGGCCTCAATTTATATCAAATTTTTGGAGGTCACTTTTTGATATACTGAGAATAGATATCAAACTCTCTTTTGCCTTCCATCTTTAAACCGATGGTCAAATAAAGTGAGTCAATCAAGTCTTGGAGCAATATCTACGATGTACGATCAACTATCAACAAGACAATTGAACTACATATATACCATTGGCAGAGTTTGCGTATAACAATTTGGTCTATGCTTCAATCCAACAAACACCTTTCTTTGCAAATTATAGATATCATCCAAAAATCGATTTGTTAGATAAATCCAAAAAAAAAATCCAATAGTTGAAGATCTTGCAAAGCATTTAATGGAGATCCAAACCACCTTGAAGCTTCAATTATAGGTAGCTCAAGATTCGTATAAAGCTTCTGCAGACAAATTTCGGAAAGATTTTTCTACTTTTCAAATTGGAAATAAGGTTTGGCTCTTGTGGCAAAACATCAAGACCACTTGACCTTGCAATAAGTTGAAATATAGGAAGTTGAGACCATTCTGTATTCAGGAGCAAATCAATCCAGTGGCTTATCGGTTGAAACTACCTACATTCATGAAGGTACATCCAATCTTTTATGTTTCTCTTCTACAAGCTTATAGCAAATCAATTTTACCAAGACGGATACAGCCACCACTACTTTATGTTGAAATTGAGGACTATATGAAATATGAGGTGGAATAAGTTCTTAATTTGTGACGTAGACGGGAGAAGTTGAAGTATTTAATTCACTAGCATGGCTATGATGTAAATGAGCAGACTTGAGAGCCAGCAGAAAATGTAACAAATATGCCGCAAAAAATACAAGAATTTCATCAACGATATCTTGATAATCCAAAAGTAGGCCATTGACAAAATGTGAAGATGAAGCCTTCTCTAAAGGAATGTATATAAGCAAGATCCAGATCTTATCGAAATATAATTTGTTGCATTTTTTTTTCTTGTAATATTAAGATATCTAATTTCATAATATATTTAGATATAGCTAGTGAAAATATCGATATTTTACTAGTGATGCCATCTCAACCGTGTAGCTCACGGCATCGACCTCGAGATGAAGAATTAAAAGAACCAAGAAGACGTCAAAGAATACCAAGTAGCAGTTCACTTGTGATTGTCTTTGAAGCTGAACCAATTCATAAAGGTAGTGGCGAAATAATATTTTTAGGTCGCTTCCACAATGAAGACACAAAAGTTCAAGCATGGTCTCAAGTGGAAGGTGTTGGTTATTACTAGTAGCTACAAGGACCCATGAATCATATGCCTTGTGAACCATAACTGGAGTATATTGCAGAGACTATGCGCCAAATCTTTGATTTCTTATGTTTGAGAGCATATGTATCAAATAGCTTCTCAGAGACCTCAAAGCTAGAGGAGGACGTGATGTCAAAGACATACTTGATAGAACCTTCTAGAATATTCTAAAAGGTTCTTAAAATTCTCTAAAACCTTTCAAAATCTTCTAGCATCTTCCAAGTAAATAGAAGTTGCTTGAGAAGCTTCATAATTGGTAGAAGTTGCTTGAAAGCTTCCTGGTTGGTAGAAGTTGCTCGAGAAGCTCTCTCTTCCAATATCTTTTTCTAAATGTGGTCGTAAATACTTCAAACAATGAATTCAAATCATAAAGAAGTTATGAATCTTTTTTTCATTAGAGGTGCAAATTAAAAAATAGCACTTTTAGATAAAAATGTGCCTATAAATCTATTTTAATTAAATCCATTAGGATATTAGAAAGGATGCAATCTTAGATATAACTTGATATGTTGCAAAAGTCTCTAAAATTTTGATCTTGTTCCATCAAACTTCTCAAGCATATTAATCTTTGCATCCTTCATATTTGTAAAAGCAAGACTTTCTGGATTTAATTGTAAGGCTAATTTACTTGTTTCTTTCAATTATATAATTTTTTAATGTAAGCTTTGAACTTCTTCCATAGATGTAGGAATAGTGCTTCCTTGATTGGCATTAATAATGTGTAAAATTTCTATCCTAAGAGTGTTGATAAGCTCCTAAAGATCTATGATAGTTGCAAATCTATTCTCACTTCTGCTAAGTGTAGCATCTATGATCTTTCTTTCCATCTTAGACAACTTAATAATTCTACAATTTGAATTAGAGGAGGAGAATTTGTAATCTCTAATATCAAATAAAGATTTTTACAAAGAAGGGTGATCCACTTTCTTTCAGAAAAAAAAAAAAAAAATCAAGATTAGAAAGCAAAGAATAAAAGTTTAAAGATGAGTAGTCTGTAACCTTCAAACGCAATAATAGAAGTAGGATAATCCACTCACTTTTTAAATATAAAACAAAAATAATAAATCTTCACTATTGTCAAACTATCAAGAATATAAATTATAAAAGAGCAAAATATCAATACACTCTTGTATCATTCAAAAGAATAGAAAATCATTCAAAGATGGAAAAATATTAAAATTAGAATGGCTACTACCAAAGATAAGAAGACTAGAGATTCTTGAAACAAGACTAAGAACAAGAAAGGCAATGAAAGGAGTGAAGAAGGCTTCACTCTTGTCTCTATATATACAATCTATCTAAGAGCTATATGGTAGCATTTTATAGGACCTCTAGTACATGTTCAATTTGCAAGACAAATGTCAGACTTGAAAAAAAAAGTTTCTTATATGTGCGCCATGTATTTAATTCATTACATAAGCTACTAACTTGTGCAATATATGGCTAACTTGTTGTCCAAGTTTCTAACCTATTAATCAATTATAAACATTTATAAAGATGAAATTGTATCAATAAAGCTTCTAAAAAGCTTCTCTGTAAGATATTATCAAATTAACCTACTTTAATTTACTTCTACTTATATAATTAATGAAATAAATCTTATGTTAGTGACATATTGTGGTTTGGCTACCATATAAAAATAATGATTATATATATATATATATATATATATATATATATTTTATACATA
>JAWRVF010001320.1:0-44369 GCA_036785485.1 Physcomitrellopsis africana
GTATGCCAATTTTTTTCCTGATTTGTTAGTTTAGAGGATTGGTAGCAAGAAGCTTTTGACAATTATCGTAACGTGGAGATATTTTTGCAACTCTCTTTGAGAACTCTAAGGTTGTATTATATGTTTGTAGTAAACACATGAAAGAAAATTGGTTAGACATTGCAAGAAAAAAAGAAGGTGATTGTCAATGGCTCAATTTGACTATTGGAATTGGTATGCAATTAAGTAGGGGGGGAAGATAGAGAAAGATAGAGCGCATAGCTGCAACTCCGTTTGCTTTGAAGCTTACCTTAGCTTGTCTCCTAGGTTCTTCTTGAGTAGTTTTGAGAGCACCATTTCCTTCTCCAGCAATAGAATCAGATATTTTTGCAACTACACATGAAATAATGGAGGCGTATCTTGAGGTTAGTTAACAGTGGATAGGAATATATAAGAATATTGTAGAATGTGGGAGGGAGATTTGACAGCAATTTAAGGTGGTGTTAATGGCTGCATGTTTGCTGTACTTGCTTTTGATATAGCTTAGCATGCTAAACAACGTCGATGGATGCTCAGCTTGGCTGTGGAGCAAGAGATTCTAGGTTTGTTTTTTAGCATGGTTAGGTACCAAAGGCATGCATGCGTGTGGCACACTACACAATTGAAATCCTAGATTCTAAGGCCAAATATAGATACAGATCTATGAGAGGGACAATATTACAAATGGACTTGGAATCTCTTATATGTTTCTCACAAATTGATTTTACGTATCATTGGAGTTTGAAGCAAGAACATACTATACTGCAAAGATTGGAAAATCTAACGAGTTGCAGTTTGATGCATGGAAAATGAGAGTGACCATTTTAGAAAATGGTTCTATAAAAATTTGTTAGGGATGTTTATTGTATAATATAATGGTTTGCTATGGCGATTGTGATCGGATTTTGGTGTTGCGGTTGGAAAATTTGTGATTGTGTGTGAAGTGTGAAGGTAGCAGTGCGGAGAAGATATTAGGATGGAGGTGCTTGCAATAAAGCATGGATGGTGGCCAATGGATGTTTGACAGCACATGGATTGTGTAGACGACTTCAAGAGAATTTATGGATGTAGAGAATGGTATTGAGGACATCGTTCAAATACTTGTTTTCTGTGAAGAATTTTGGAGAAGAACAAGGCAATAAATTATGATTGTGGAGGAGCAGCGGTCTTTCGAAGGTTCAGGGAGTAGCTATGCGGAGGACATGGAGAGCTCGTAGTGAAGAACACAAGGAATTACGATATGTATGTTTAGAATTGGCTCACGGCTAGAGGGTAGTTTTACAATGTAATATGTTTGTGATGAAGTGATGGAATAGGTGCGTTGAGTCAATAGGATGTTGAGACACCATAACTCAAGCCTAGATGTCAAGCTAGGGTGTTGTTTTAAATTTAAAATAAAAAAAAGAAAATTAAAAAATTAAAAAATTAAAAAAAAATTAAAAAAAAGAAAATTAATTAAATTAAATTAAATTAATATATCTTATATATCAATTGAATTGATATTCGATGGTGCCAATATTATATAATCCTATTCAATTATAAGTGGAGTAATTGGATTAGATTATAGAGATATAAATCAAAATCAGCCACTGGATTACAAACACAATTGAAGGTGGCAGGATTTAGCTTATATAAAATGGAACATTTGCCAAGAGCCACCTTTAAATTAATGCTTGGTAATAAGTGATTTTTGTATTAATTTGGAGGAAGCTGTAGGAAAGTACTATTGGAATGGTTTTGAGATTGAAAAGGAAGGAAACAAACTCAGGAAATAATCTAGAGTAGGAGTAAAGCATTAGTTGGGGCTATGAAAGAAGGAGCACTGCAAGAGATAAGTCTCTATACTTAATTTGGACAAATAGGCAAAAATTAACCTTTATCCACTTATATACTTATCTTGGTCCAAATCTTTAGTTGAGAATTAGTATTAGGAGTTTGAATAGCAATTATAAGTGGAGTATTAATATGCAGGGGTATGGAATTTGCATAGAAATACGTTCTCTTTCAAATTGACTAAATGGACAAAAAATAATGATTTTATAATGTGTTATATATTATTGCTTGTACAGTGGATAATTTCATAATTATATGTCAATTTAGAATGGTAAGGTGATTCTTCAAATCCTATTTTGGTATACGGTGAAGGTCAGTCCCATACGAAGCTCGTTTATTTATATGGCAATAGAATGAAGAGGGCACTAAGGTGATACTCTAATCCAAATCGAATATTGTCTTATGTCATTTATTCTTCCTCTCAAAGAGATTGTAATCTCAAGTGGACCTGTGAGCGTCTGGTCATGAACCTCTATAATCCTTCTTATCTAATTTAGTGGAAATACCATAATTGGCACTTGGATATAGAGATGTATGTTGTGTGTAATAGATGTGGTGCATGAGGTGAGGATTGATAAAGATCAAGTAAATGAACATGCAAACTAGATCGAAGAAGCCCAAATTAACTCAAATTAACCAAGATATTGACAAGATTAGATTAAAAGAGAATTTGGAAAGACAAAGAGGGGATAAAAGAAGGTTAGTAGGAATTAGTATATTCTTAGACAGAGGTAGTAACGATAAATTCTAAGAAGTGGCCACAAAAAGGGAGTGGAAAGTCACTTTTATCATGAAAGAAAAAAAATAAGGCCAAAGGGACAAGGATACAACTTTACAAGGATTGAAAAAAGAGATAGAACAAGATCATTTTACTATCCTTGAAGTAATTGATATCGGAGGAAGTGGAGAGAATCCATCCAACAACGAACTTATAATAGAGATAATTTTTCAAGAAATAGCTCGAGGACTGCCATTGATTGACCCGTTGGTAATGCCACAGGGTTTACCTATTGTTATGCTTCATGACTTAGCTGCCGCTACTATTCCGACTTACTTATCCAAATTTTACGGTACCAAGGATGAAAACCCTTTTTTATACATGGAACAATACATAGAGATTTTAACAACTTTGTTGATCACTAATGAAGGTTATTACTTGGTTTAGTTTCTCACAACCTTACATAATAAGGTATATGAATAATATCATGACCACCCAGGGGAGCATTTCATGCAGTGGCCTCAATTACAAGGAGAATTTTTAAACCATTTTTGTCCAAAAGTAGGATAAAATACCACACTCAAAGTAATAGCTATAGTGAAATAAAAGAGGGATGAAGATGTGTCTTCTTATATGAAGAGATTTGAACTAGTATGTATCAGGTTTGTAGAAAATATACTTAACAATGATACGTTAAAGCAATTCTTCATACAAAGGTTCTTTAAGGGTTTTATGATTAGAAGAGTATTAGAAAAAAATTTGTTAATCTTAAAAGATGCCAAGAGAGCAATTAAAGAGGTGGATATTATAGACAAGAATTATGAATGGCTGTGGAGAAAAAAAGATGAATCTATCCCTTAATTCATTCCAATTAAACCTTGGGTGCCTAAATTGGGAATAAATCAGCAAGGCTCTAGTACCAATTTATTGATTGTAAATGTAGGTCATGCCCCCACGTTATTAGCTATTAGAGAACCGGTGCTCTTATTTGTGTTAGTGCCTTCAAGATTTGAACAACAAGTGGAGGAGATGGAGAATCAGATGTGAACTAATCAAGAAGGGTTCCAAAAAACTATTCTAAAGCAGTTTCAAGTCTTATCAGAGCAATTGACTTGTGCAACAAAGAACCACAACTTTAATATCCTACTTCTCTATATAGAGTCACAAAATCATACTACGGGATTGTGGTGCATCAATTGTGGCCAAAGTGGCCACTCCTATCAATTTTATAGAACTAATCTCCTACCAACTCCTCAAGAGCCACATTATCAATCTCCTTAAATACTTATAAGATATGAAAGAGAACGGAATTAAAACTTTAATCAAGGAGGATGTCAAAGTGGTCCCCAAGGATTTCGAGGTGCGATGAGATTACACAAGAAATTTCACCAATATTGTAGGAAGTGGCATATACTAGGGCAATGTTGGTTAGAGAACTAACAATTTGCTTGTAGTAATTGTGGGTATAACTATCTTTCAAATGAATGTAGACAACCAAATAAAATTATACCATTACCAATACCAGTAGTGAATCTTGGACAATAAGCTAGAAAAAACCTAAGCGCTCATAAATGCCTTGTATGAGAGAATCAAAGGAAATTTAGACCACCTAATCTATATTACAACTATGAAGATGCATGACAAACCCATTAACCACCTGTGGGATTACAGACTCAAGGAAGGTACATACCTTTGAATTCATGATGACAAATTGGATAGGGGCAAGGTGGTAGAGTAGGAGAGCCAAGCTAAAGGCCAAGTTCCTCAAACATACAAGATGTTAACAAGGCCGATGAAATCAGAATTAGCGATTTTTTTTCATTACGGTCAACTTCAATAATGGTAAGAGAAGAAAAGCTTCCTTCAATAAATTTGCTAGCTCATAAAATAAAGAAAACCAAAAGAACCAAGAATCCTAAGGTCTTAACGTTAGCAGTAATGACTTGGACAAAAGCTGCCTTACAACCTCCTATTTTGGAGAATACAAAGTTTGATGATAGCTTATTCAAAAACCCTCCAAGCCTTCCAAAGTTAGACAAGGTTAACCAAGAAGTAATGAAATTAACTAAAAAATTAAGTGACGAACCACCACAATGGCAACTAATAAATATCGAAATGCCTTTTATTGGCAGGAAGGACAATGAAGAAAAATTAGTTAATGAAGAATGGAAAGGGCCAAAGATTCTTTTAGGCAAATTTGATCAATTGCAGTGCAAGGTAACCAAGATAGAGTCTAAATCTTATGATTTGTGGACAGATCTAAAAAAATTGAAAGCAGATATAACTTTTGCCTAATTACTAGAAATTTTCTTTGTAATAAAAGAAACATTATAGGAGGGATTACCAATGGCTAAGAATAAGCAAAAATCAAAAAAAAAGATTGTAGCACAGCTACAATCGATAGAAAATTTGATCGATTTGAAGGCTGCAGAAATTGAGGTAATAATCAGGGACAATATAAATTCCAAGGCGCTTCTGGATGGAGAAAGTAATTTGAACATTATACCATTGCAAACCATGGAGAAATTAGATTTGAATTTAATAAGGCCGTCACCTTTTGTGATCAGTATAGCCAATCAAAGCCCCGCTAAATCAATAGGTCAAATAAAAAATTATGAAATCATCACAAGAGAAGAAGAGTATGTATTAACTTTCCATGTAATCCACATGCACATGGCCAATAATTCATTTCTTTTACTATTGGGTGTCTTTGGTTGAGAATGGTCAACGCCATTATGAATTGGAAAAGAAAGAGGCCTACAATCACCTATGGGCCTTGAAGAAACTAGACTCGAGTCTCTATTAGACCAAACATTATGGAAGACATCCACCACGAATCATCTTTTGAAGACGAGTACAAAGCATCAATTACTGAAAGAGGCAACCATCTTATAGGAGAGGTGTTAGTAGGAGATACAGATCTAAATATTAGAATAAAGGGTTTGGAGTGTTTAGGTCTTAATCTCTATCATTAAAAAGATAATAGAGAATATGAACAATGGCTGAGAAAATATTCAAATTTAGCCTTTGATGAAGAAGAAGAAATTAATTTCATCGAGGATGTTGAAATAGAAGATGGATTGGCACTTATTCTTAAAATAAATAGGAGCATGTATGCAATGGAAATGAAAGAGTACCAGGAAATAGAAGTACTCAAAGAAAACAAACCTTTAGGAGGCTCGTTGTGCTTTAAGACAACTTTTTTTGGCATCACAATAGAGGAGGACGTGGCAACTACCCTAACGTATCTTTAGATTGGTACAGAGACAATATTAAACAATCACATGTTGTAAATGAGGATTAGAAGTATGTCCCTATAAAAGTGGAAGGAGAAGATCCTAAACAAATGAAGATAGGAAGCTAACTACATGATGATGAGATAAGTGCATATAGTGAATTGGTGAAAGAATACAAGGATGTCTTTGCATGGTTGTATAATAAATTGAAGGAAATACCACATGATATAATTCAACATCATATTCTTTTAGTTCTAGATGCAGTCCTGATTAGACAAAAAGAAAGAAGAATGAATCCACAACTTCGATTGATGGTGAAAGTAGAAGTGGAAAGATTACTCCAAGTAGGTTTCATAAAATCTGTTGAAATCATTGATTGAGTCTTGCCTATGGTGCTAGTAAAGAAGGAAAAAAGGAAAACTATGTGTATGTATAGATTATAAAAAGTTAAATGCATATATACAGAAAGACCACTTTCTTTTGTCCTTCATTACAAGCATTTTGGAAGAAGTAGCGGGCCACAAATGCTACACGTTTATGGATGGTTATTTAAGTTACAACCAAGTATCTATTGCTCCTCAGGATAGATATAAAACGGTGTTTACAATGCCATGGGGAACTTATGTGTGGCATGTAATGCCATTTGATTTATATAATGCACCAGCCACTTTCCAACAATTGAATATATATGCTCTCTAACCTACAATATAAATCCATGACGATGTTTATTGACAACTTTAGCATGCAATTTTTGATAGAAAACCATCTTGTGAATGTAAGAGAAACTTTAGAAAGATGTCAAAAGGTGGGAATGGCTTTAAATTCTAAGAAGATCTACCTTACAGTACATCAAGGTGTATTATTAGGTTACATGGTTAGTAAAAGTAGTAGAGAATCTGAGCCAGAGAAGATTAAAATCATCAACAATCTTAAACCTCCGACTAGTATAAAGGAAGTGCAGCAAGTATTGGGCCATGTTGGATGGTATCAAGAATTAATACTAAATTATGTTACTATTATGCTTCTGATAATCAGCCTTCAAATAAAGGATACAAAGTTTAAGTGGACCGCGACTTGTGAAAAGTCATTTGAAATTCAAAATAGATGATTGAGCTCCTATCTAATATTAAGACCTCCATGGTGGGAGTTACCATTTCATATTTATTGTGATGGAAGTGCAATAGCGATAGACAGCATTTTGTATCAAACGGTCGAGGAGCAAGGGAAGGGTCAAGATCACCCCGTTGCTTATGCAAGCCGACAACTTAATCCAGTCAAGAAGAACTATTCAACAACCAAACGGGAATGTTTAGCCATGGTTTTCTTCTTGAAGAAGTTCCATCACAACTTGTTGAGTAACACGGTGGTATTTTTTGTGGACCACATGGTAATAAAATATTTGATCAATAAACTAGGGTTAAGCAGATAATTGGCTTGATGGGTGTTATTATTACAAGAGTTTGATTACACAATGGAATTCAAATCGGATTTGGCTCTCAAGCAAGCAGATCATCTATCTTAGATATTTAATAATATAAAAATTGAATGAATTGACAATTGACAAGTGGATGAAAGCTTGTTCTTTGTAACAAAAAAATCCACATGGTACTCTAGTATTATTGAATTTTTAATCATTCAACAATTATCTCCAGAGTTAGTCAAAGAAGAAAGAAGAAAAATCAACGTAAGTAGTAGACACTTCTTAGTGATAGGAAATAGATTGTATTGGAGAGGAATTAATGGGATATTGCATAGATGTATTATGGATGAAGAGATTCCTATTATTCTTGCTGCATGCTATGATAGTGGATGTGGCGGTCACTTTTCAGGCCAACTTACTAAACAAAAGGTTTTGCAAGCAAATTATTATTGGCCTATTCTTTTTCAAGATGCGCATGCCTATGTAAAGAGATGTGATGCATGTCAGCAATTTGCATGGAATAACCTTTGTATGGAATTATCCCTCTATATTTCTTTACCACTAGTATCTTTTGAGAAATGGAGTATAAATTATATAAGTGAGATGCATCCTCATTCTTCTCGAGGAGTAGCTCACATTATTGTTGCAACATAATACCTCATGAAATGGGCAGAAGCAAAAGTAGTATATATGAATGATACTAAGAATACTTCTGTTTTCTTGTTTGGAAACATCATCATTTATTTTGGTTATCCAAGGATTTTAATAAGTGATTGAGGAACACACTTCCTCAATGAAATAATCTAAGATATGATTAATAGATTCTAAATCAATCACAAGAAGACCACCTCTTATCATCCTCAGACAAATGGACAAACAAAGATGATTAATCAAGTTTTAATTAGTATACTACAAAAAACAATTCAAGACTCCAAAAGAGATTGGGATATCAAATTACCTGGTGTATTATGGATATATTGGATGATTCTTAAAGTGATTATACAAGCCACACCTTTCTCTTTAGTATATGGCATGGAGTTAGTACTTCCATTCAAGTTTGAAATCCTTTCATTGCGAGTAGTAATAGAGACACGGTTAACTGATAAATAGTCACTAAAAGATAGACTACTTACATTAGAGGCCTTGGATGAGACATGAAAGAGGAGTGCTCAATATATATAAGTGCTCAACAAAAAATCATATTTGATAAAAATCACAAGAAACGTTGTCGTGTTGCAGCACGTTTATATAGTGAAAGGTATAGATAAGAGCAATTTATATTTAATACTTGATTATCTTAGTTCAATAGAAACTTAAGATACTTAAGAAAAGGATTATGGAAGCCTCTTAGATTATTTTCTTGTTTTAATAGCTAACAGATAAAAGTTAGTTGTTAAAGTTATCTTCTAGGCTATACAAACTCTTTTATTGATTTTGAAAAGCCATAAGTTAATTAGAATAGGATAGAAAAGAAAAATAGTTATTATGGTTGGTATTAAGATTAAGTTGAGAATAGGATTTAACTTAAAAATCCTTAAATTTAGTTGAATTGATACCCGAGGAATGACCGGATATGAGACAGGGTCGAAATCAGACCTCTTGGGACAAAAATGACGGCCAAAGACAAGGGAGGGGGACATTTGAAGATCAGCAATTACGGTTGGATAGCTAGCTTGAAAGGGGTTCTAGGAGCATTTAGCTTGCAACTATAGGATTTTGGAACACTTAGCAATCGCTATTCAAATTCATGGTTTGTATTGGTGATTTGGGTTTATATATAAGACAATGATGGCTTGCATTGTTGAGTGATTTGTAAAATCTGTAAAGCATCTATAGTTCAAATTTTGATATTGTCTGGATTGTTGAATGTGCTAAATTTATACGAAGTTTTGTGTTAATCTAGTGATGCAATCAGGAGATATTTGAGTTTTGATACACAGGGTTGTCGGAAGTTGGCAGTTTAGGGTTGGATAGGGTCTCTATGATAACTAAAGATCCACTAATTGGATCAACATAATTTTTGGTATGTTGATAGAAGACTTGTAGATTGAGCTACAAACCAAGTTTGAGCTGAATTTAACGGTGAAAGAAGGAGAAATCGTCACTAGAATTTCTGTATCAATCTTCAAGTAGCACGCCGAGCGTCATCAGTGTGCTTTTTGGGTGTTGTCTTGCAATGTGTATGTTGGATTGGACTAGTTTTTTTGAGCATCTAAAAGGCTCATACCAGCATGTGTGTGCAAAATTTCACACTAATTGGATGGTTCGATTAAAAGTTATAGCTTGTTGAAGCTTACTACATAAAGTTAGGACTTATAAACAAAAATAAAAATTGCTTAATTATAAACGAAATAAGGTAACTGGGGTATATGTAAGATTGATTTTACTTATAGGAGTGTTTTTAAACACTTTTGAATTGAAGCTCGAGTTATATTCCTTATATGTGAGTGAAACATATTAGGATTTCTTGAGTATTTGCAAACAGTACTTTACCTTCTACAGCCAAGTGCCCAGTGCATTCCCAACCGAGACAACACGTAATACGACATAAGTGGTGAACCCAACGTGAAGCTTTCACATTAATTATGCAACAACAACAAGAAAAGGATCGAAAGGAGGCTTTGGCAATCAAAGCACTGCAAGCAGTGGTTAACAAGGTTGACCAGTTTGATGGAAAGGACATATCTAAGTATTTGAGGTATTATATGCGAAAAATGGAATTGAATCGAGTCTCTGAAAGGGACATGATTTTATTATTTAGACTTGCTATAATACCAGAGATAAGAAAACATGTGAAATCAGTTACAGAGCAATTTGAAAGCTCTTGGGAGGAATTCTCTCATGCGTTGAGAAATGAGTATTTCTTAGAAGACTCTGATCGAGTCACTAAAAAATCGTTTTTGGAATGGATTGAGCGTCCTAACAAGAAATTGCAAGCTACTGAATTATTAAGGGAGTTTGAAAGACAGTATTCTCGATTATCGAAAATAAAAAAGGTAACTCTGGAACCAAACAAGGTTGAGTTATTTCTTCAAGCAGTAGATGGAGAATTACAAGAAAGGTTGGAGATTTCTCTTGAAGATATAGAAGAAGATGAAGGATTAACAACAAATTGGAAGAAGATCGAGGATGCAATAGGGTTGTTGGCAAAAAAAGAAAGGAAGAAGGACAGGGGAGGTATCCAAAGAATGGTGCAGGTAGCTAAAATTCAAGTGCCCACTTCACGGTTGACGGCACCTATTGTTCAACCTTCAACAACTACGTCAAAGAAAGAAGATATGAGGATTGAAGAACTTATACGTGGAATGCGAGATCTTCAAATTAAATTTGCAAGGCTTGAAGAGAAGACTTCTGTAATGAATTCAAAATCTGCTTTTAAGCAAGGGTATGTACAAAGATGCATCTGGTGTGATGATGATTCCCATTCTCGAAAGGATTGTGGTGAGTTTAATGAAATGGTCCAACAAGGCATTGTTTTTTGGAAAGATGGAAAGGTGGCGTTAAAAGATACTGGTGATATTCTCCAAACCAACTTTGGTAAGGGAGGTATGAAAGCATTGGTTAAGGATTATTTGGCAGCGAATGGGATTGCAGTAATGGAAATTGCAAGTTATGGTACTAGAGTGGATGATAATGCTAAGCAAGAATTTTTTAGAAATATTAAACCAAGTGGGGTTTGGTCTTCTGCCATTTCTATAATGCATAAGAAGAAGATGCCACGAGAAGCTTTATTAAGAACTGTTGCAATAATTCGTGGAACTACGGGTTGGGAGGATCCTATAGAGGCTTTATCAATACATGCCTATATTGCTAAAAATCAACATGAAGCCTTGATAGAAGAAAAGAGAAGACAAGATTCTAACGATATAAGAGAAGGGAATTCTTCAAAAAGACAGACTCGGGGAGATAAGGCTTGTGAGATGGCATCACAGGAATTACCAACAAATGATGCTTCAATATCTTCAAAAGAAAAATCAAAGGACTTAGGAGAAAAAGGTAAGTCAACAGCTTATATACTTCTCTCTAATATTAAAGCAGCAACAAATTTAAAGAGGGTGCTTGAGGAACGTGTCCTTAATGCTAGAGTTGAATTCACATTGAAGAAAATATTGGATATTGCAAAGAAAGAATTTTATGATGTCATTATTGATAGTATTAAGCGAAAGAGGCAATTAATGGGTGAGTCTGGATCAAATCATGCTATTGATGTGCACATATGTAAGGATGAAGAAGATGAAATTGGCAACTGTTATAAACAATCAACAAATAGACGAAGGAGTTATAATCAAAAAGCACGTTTTGATGATCCAAGTGATAATGAGAAAGAAATTTTGAGTCATTATACTCGAAAGCATTGGGTTAGAGCAACTACAGAGGCATTAATAAAGATTGGAGATATGGATGAGCCAGTTATTGCCTTGATTGACCATGGTTCAAAAATAAACCTTATGTCTAAGGATCTTTACATGAAATAGAAGTGGCCAATTGATATGGAGCATGGATGGATAATACGGGCAGCTAATAATACACGAGGTGAGTTGTATGGTGCTTGTCCAAATGTGAAGATTTGGATTGGTGATGTTGCAATGGAACAAAATTTCTTTGTTCAAGATGCAACAACTTATCCTCTTATATTGGAACAATCGTACATTATTGCAACTCAAATGGAAACAAAAGTCCTTGATGATGGATCAGCTTATGCACGGATTCGTAGTGAAGATGGAAAAAAGGCAGTACAATTTTTGACTGTTCCTCCAAATCATGAACATAATCAAGACAAATTGAGAGAGAAACCATTGCCAAGAATCGTTGAAGAATTTACGGATTGTTGAGGAGTACCACTATAAAGCGGGATTATGGAAGTATAAAAGGGGAGGTACTCTCGCAAGATATATGTACCTTTGATGCACGATTTATTGGCATTTTTGAAAATGGGAGTGTTATGTATAAGAAGATTGAGGATTTAAAAAGAAATGAGAGAAAAAGATTATGTGCTGTTGAAAGAGAATTATATGGATTAAAAATATTAGAAGATGATGAAAAGATTATTGGTATTTATGAAGAAAATGGATTAGAAGATCCTTTAGAATTGATTACATCTATTGGATTAGATGATGATGATAAAATTATACAGATTCATTCGAAAGAAATTTATGATATGATTGAATCTTTTCAAACGCCAAAGGTTATGGTTGAAACAAAATACAAGACAATAGATAAGAAGGTAAAACCCATTGTTGGGCCTTTGCCAAAAGATTGTAAAGAATAGGTAGAAGGAGCTTCAAGAGAAAAGAGCTTGAGGGATCCAAGAAATATTGGGCATAAGTTTACTGAAGAAACTTTTGAAGAATTAAAGATTGGTTCTAATGGTTCTTTATTGCCAGAGGAAATTATTTTCTTCAAGGAAATGCTAACAAAACAAGGTAAATTATTTGCCTTTGAATCTCATGAAATTGGGTGTGTGGATCCAAATATTGTAATTCCTATGGTTATTTTCACTATACCACATGTATCTTGGAATTTGAGACCAATTCCAATGCCAAGGGCACATTTACCGAGTTTGATAGAATTATTAAAAGAAAAGATGAAGATGAAGATTTTGGAGCCTTCTTTTGCACCATATTCTAGCCGATGGTTTACAGTGCCTAAGAAAAATGGATCATTACAATTTATTCAAGATATGCAGCCAGTAAATGCAGTGACTATCAGAAATGCAGGAATTGGATCAATAGTAGATGAATTTGCTAAAGCATTTGCAGAAAGGGCAATTTATTCAATGGGTGACCTGTATTCCGGCTATGACCAATTTCAACTAGCAAAAGAAAGTAGAGACATGACAACAATAAGAACTCCACTTGGGTTGGTTAAAATATGTACTCTTCCTGAAGGTGCTACTAATTCAGTTGCACATATGATGAGCAGGATTTTATTCTTGAGAAGACTATGTCTTTTTTAGATGATGTTCCTATTAAAGGGTGCAAAGAAGAAGACAAGGATGAAACTTTAGATAAAAGGAGGTGTCGCAAGTATGTTGTCAATCATATACAAGATTGTGAAAAGATATTGACTCGGCTTGAAGAAGTTCATCTTACATTATCAGATATAAAATCTATATTTGGAATACAAGAAGTTGTAATTGTTGGACATTTATGTGGATTTTATGGAAGAAAACAGATCCAGCCAAGGTTGATGCAATTAGAAGAATAAAAGAAGATTGCAGTTCTTTAACAGAGGTGCGTAGGTTTTTGGATGCATGTGTGTTTTATCGTATTTGGATTCCTCACTATGCTCATATAGCAGATCCATTGTATGAATTATTACGCAAAGGTTATGGTTTTAAATGGAAAAAAAGCATATCAAAGCAATGCAGATATTGAAGGAATTATTAATATCACCTCCAATATTGAGAAAAATTGATTATAAGTGCAATAGACTAGTGATTCTTACAGTGGATACTACCAATTGCCATTGGGTGGGCAGTGGATCAAGATGATTCAAATGAACATAGATTTGCAGTTCGATTTGGAGCTAAGGTTTTAAGCACGCCAACGTGCATATTCCCAAGTGAAAAGGGAATTATGGGGAGTTGTTTTAGCTATGAAAGCTGAAAGGGATTATTTAATTGGGGCAACAGTAGTGGTGGAAACAAATTGTTTGCCTTTGCTTGGAATGATTACTAATTGCACAACTCCAGACATTGCAATGTTAAGATGGATTGCTTATATCAAGTCATTAAATCCGGAGTTTAAGCATGTTGTGGGAAAGGACAATTTCATAGTAGATATGTTATCTCGAGCAAGATATAATGGAGAAGATGAAATGATAGAGGATATTGATGATGTGGGTACTAAATTTTAATCAGTTTCACAATTGAACAAGGAAAATAAGCCATTTCATGAAGAAAATTATGAAGGAGATTTATTGGATATTGGATATTATTTGAGCACGTTAACTAAGCATGATAATTGGTCAGTTGAAAAATTTAAACAGATTAGGAGAAAAGCATACAAGTTCATATTACAAAGGGGATTTCTATGGAAGAGGCCAAAATCAAACATTGGTATGCCACAACGAGTAGTAGGTATCAAAGAAGTTCAACAAGAATTACTCAAGGAATTTCATGATAGTTTATGGACAGGGCATAGAGGAATTTGGACTACTTTTGCTAAGTTGAAGGAGCGATATTGGTGGAAGAATATGTATCGAGATGTAACTTCATTTATAGAATCTTGTGTGGCTTGTCAAATGTATTCGAATATACGACATTGAGATGGGTTGCATCCAACATATCCTTTGGCTATTCATTTTAAATGGGTTGTGGATTTGGTTATTATGCCAATGGGACTATGGCAAATGAGATATTTAGTTTTGGCTCGTGAGGATTTATCAAACCAAGTGGAAGGCAGGGCTTTAAGGACAAAGTCTACAGAAGGAATTTGCAGGTTTTTACTTGAGGATGTTATTTGCCGCTACGGATGTGTGAGAAAGATCATTGCAGATCGTGGAGAATTAAATGCACATGAAGCTTGTGAATTCTTCAAGAGATGTGGAGTTAAATTATCATTAACCATGGCTTATAATCCAGAAGGGAATGCAAAGAGTGAACGTGGACATCCACCAATTGTAAAAGCCTTGGTTAAAGCTTGCAATGGAAGAGTGAGAGAATGGCCTCGACTTCTACCTTATGCATTATGGATTGATCAAACAACACATAGTTCGGTGACAGGATATATGCCAGTGGAACTCATGACAGGTCAAAAACCTATTATGCCAATTGAAGAACAAGTGCCAACTTGGAGTGTACTACCTTGGAAAGATGGACTAACAAGAGAAGAGTTACTGGCTATTAGAATTCGACAGCTTGAACAAAGATCAGAAGATGTGGAACTAGCATTAAAACAGTTACAAAAGGCAAGGCTAAAGAACAAGGCTTGGTTTGATAAACGACATCGATTGAGGCCTAAACATCGATCGATTGAGGCCTAAAGCAATTGAAGAAGGTGATTGGGTACTTGTTTATGACAATAGTTTGGATAACCAGCATAGTACCTTACGGAAATTTTCAAAACGTTGGTTTAGATCCTATGTAGTGGTAACAATTGAAGACAATGCCACATATTTATTGAAGGAATTGGATGGTACAAGGTTGAAGATACCTATTGCCGGAAAGCGAGTAAAAGTTTTAAAAAGACAAGATGGAGAAATAAACGTGGAAGATCATATTGAAGACATCAATGACTTTGGAGAAGACAGTAATATTGAAATGGATGATGAAGAAGAACTTGGTGCAGAAAATGAAGAGATGGTATGATGCCAACTATGACATATGCTTCATTGGCGCATACCGGAGGATGCGCAGATTCAGAGGGGGTGGATGTCGTGTTGCAGCACATTTATATACTGAAAGGTATACATAAGAGCAAATTATATTTAATATTTGATTATCTTAGTTGAATAGGAACTTAAGATATTTAAAAAAAAGGGTTATGGAAGCTTCTTAGATTATTTTCTTGTTTTAATAGCTAACAGATAAAAGTTAGTTGTTAAAGTTTTCTTCTAGGCTATACAAACTCTTTTATTAATTTTGAAAAGCCATAAGTTAATTAGAATAGGATAGAAAAGAAAAATAGTTATTATAGTTGGTATTAAGATTAAGTTGAGAATAGGATTTAACTTAAAAATCCTTAAATTTAGTTGAATTGATATCCAAGGAAAGACCGGATATAAGACAGGGTCGAAATCAAACCTCTAGAGACAAAAATGACGGCTGATGGCAAGGGAAGGGAACATTTGAAGATCGGCGATTAGGATTGGATAGCTAGATTGAAAGGAGTTCTAGGAGCATTTAGCTTGCAATCATAGGATTTTGGAACACTTAGCAATCGCTATTCAAAGTCAGAGTTTGTATTGGTGATTTGGGTTTATATATAAGACAATGATGGCTTGTATTGCTGAGTGATTTGTAAAATCTATAAAGCATCTACAGTTCAAAATTTGATATTGTCTGGATTGTTGGGTGTGCTAAGTGTATACAAAGTTTTGTATTAATCTAGTAATGCAATCAGGAGATATTTGAGTTTTGATACAAAGGGTTGTCGGAAGTTGGTAGTTTAGGATTGGATAGGGTTTCTGTGATAATTAAAGATTCACTAATTGGATCAACATAATTTTTGGTACGCTGATAGAAGACTTGTAGGTTGAGCTACACACCAAGTTTGAGCTGAAGTTAACGGTGAAAGAAGGAGAAATCACCAATTGCCTAAGATATAGCTCAAATTATAAGAACTAGTTAAGCGGGGTCACTTACTACCGTTAGCTTACAAGCATTAATTTCAACTCTCAATATTTCCTTCATCTTATCTTGGACTTCATCAAGCTATATATGAAAAGTTTAGGCAAGAAAGTACGCTCTCCAATCCTAGTTGTTGATTGTCTATTGCTCTCTGTACATGCGTGTTATGCTTAAAAGAATGATAGTAGGTAGAATTTTAATATCCTAACTTTGAACACCTATATCTCTTTGATAAAATATCCAAATTATATAAGATTTGTACCAAAACCATATCCAAAAAACCAAATCCACTGATCCTAGCCTTTGATGTTTGACTCCTTATGAAAATCAAATCCTAATCTCTAATAAATGCTCGGATAGCCTCCTTGAAATGCATTGGGCATGATTTTTGGCCAATAGGAATAGAGACTTCTATCATCCATCTCCATTCATTCACATGCATGGCCTAACTATCCCCTTTTATACTAAAAACCTCTTTCTAATCCTTTTTTTTTATAATATTTACACAATATATATTTTAAACACCAAATAAAAGAAGCAAATAAGATCTTAAGGATCACCAATGTCTCACAAAGGTGACTTAAGATATACAAAAGTTATAATCAATATAAATCAACTTCAAAATTACTATCAAAAACAAAATAAGATTGTATAAATCTCAATAATGACCTTTTTAGATAGATTCTTTCTAAACCAACAACCTAACCACATCTTGTAACCAATAAAATTTACTATTATAGCTTTTACTTAATTGTATAATGAATTGTACATTAAATATACATATATAATTTTTTAGCCAATATTTTAGCCAGACTATAACATGACATCTATCCCTTCCAAATCTGTACATCCTCCAATATGCACCGAGAAGAATTGAAATTGTAGTCAGTATCATATTATTGCTTCAACAATATCCTCTTCAAAATCTTGTTCTTCTTCTTCTTAATAATTGCTTTTTCTATATCTTCAAGCCTTTTTTCTAATTGACAAATTTGAAGTATAAGAAGTTCTTTTCTAGACACATTGTCTTACCAAGGTAAAACATTCCAAGTATATATTTGCTCTTCAATTAGTATAATAGGCTTTTATTCTTGTATCAATTCTGTGGACATATATCCAGTTACTAAACTGTGAGTAGTATAATCAGTCCATAGAGCAAATGATAATAATCTTGGCCATTCTTTTGCCCTTCCTTTACATGTTTTAATAATGGCTTTTACTATCGGAGGATGATCTCGCTCACTTTTGGCATTACCCTCTAGATTATACATTTTTGTAAGTGCAAGCTTGATCCCTTATCTTTTAAAAAAATTCCTTGCTTCATGTATATCTTATTCCCCATGATCAACAGTAATCTTTCCAATACATCCGTATCTACAAATCACATCTTCTAATAGAAATCTACAAACTCTTTTAGTAGATTTTGTTTGCAGAGCTCTTTCCTCTACTTGGTTGGATAAATCTTCTCATGCCAAAATTAAGTATTGCATTTATCATAATTCCATAGGCATAGTAATTAAATCCACCATCCATTTATAATATATTACTAGAAGGTATATAAGATGCAATCAATCATTATGTCGAATCTTTGAATACATTTGACAAGTTTGATATGATTCCACAAACTTCACTACATCTCTATATATTTTACGCCACCAATATTTTTCTTTAAGCTTGTTAAAGGTAGCATAAATACCTTTGTGACCAACCCACAAGCTATCATGGAATTCTTGAATCAATTGCTCTTGCATTTTTTTCTTGTAAATTACTCTTTGTAATATACCACTATCCCTTTTATATCGCTTCCACAAGTATCTATCTTGTAAAAGATAGTTGTAGGCTTTCCGCCTAATTTGCTTGAAATAAATATCATTCCATCCTGATTGCTTTGATAGCGTGCTCAAATAGTATCCAATATCTATCCATTCTCCTTCATATAGTTCTTCTATGAATAGTTTTGGATATTCCTTCTTTATTTGTTGTGTTTGAGAATAAAAGGTAGTACCTCCATCTTTGGTATCATCAATCTAATCTTTTTCCTATTCATATCTAGTCTGAGATAGCATATCCACCATTAGATTATTTTTGCCTACTATGTACTTGAATTCAAATTTAAATTAATTTAAATTTATATTTTTTTATTTTTTTTATTTTAAAAATCGTCTTCTCCTTTTCAGTCACTTTTTTTTATGTTTTTTTTTATTAATTTTCTTTTCTTTTCTTTCTCTTTCCTTCCTTTTACTTTTTTTTTACTTTCCCTTTACCTCGAATTCATTTTCTTTTAGTCAATTAGATTTTAATTGAGCATAACTTTTTCAAAATTAACTCAAATTGAACGTTTTTTTCACCTAATCTTATTGGTTTTTTGTGATCTTTGCAATGAGCTTCTGAACATATGATTTTGATACTAATAACCACATGCATCAGAGGACCAGCAGCAGACAGTTCATAATTTCTTAATTGTTAAAGTAGTGATGTACCTCCAACCATTTCATTCGCCAATGACAATATCATTCCATTCACAACGCATGCATGGGACCATATGAACATCAACATGCATCAATGGTTCCACAAAATCATAGAATTGCATGAATAGGTGTCCTACTTGATTGACCTAATTCCAGATAAAACTGGGCAACGCTACCGCGCTATCTTAGAAGCCAAAATTTTTGAGTACAAGCATGATTGAACAATCAAGCACAACAACTATCAACCAATATGTCAATCAACCTCACATCAATAGAAGGAAAAAAACAAAAAAAAAAAAAAAAAAAAAAAAAAAAAAACCTCACACCGCGACACTTTGCAAATCCATCGATCCACTGCCCTCCTACACACTGCAAGTGCCGCCCAAACACTGATCTCCCAATGACCTCCCATAACTCTCGACTCCTCGAGAGCGTTTTCTACACTGCTCCTCATGTCGCCACTCCAAAACTCTTCTACGAATCGCAAGCAACGCCGTGCACGAAGATCTCCTAACCAGCGGATCATCCAAAATCTTCTTTAACTCCACAACACCTGCTCCCAAGGGTTCCAGCAGAACCGACCTCCCAGAGCTCTCAACCCTCCAGAGCCTAGACTTTACTCCGCTCTTCTGCAAAAACTCTCCCCCGTATTGGTAATATGTCAATTTTATTCCTTCCAGCACTTATTAATCTTGTGGTCTTCCTTGCTGCAATACAAGTATAGACCTTCTTCCATCTGATGCTTTCTTTTTTTGTAGACTAAGAGGTTTAAAACATATTACACCAAATTGTATGTCTTCTATTTTTGAGTGTGAATTCAAAATACTTATCGATATAACATGAGTATGTTGGATTGTATATTGTCTTATTAAAGCCTATAAATATTGACCTTGACAATATTGAAATAGCTGATTATCACATTTTGTAGTTTGACTAATGGCTTTTTTGAGCGATTATAGATTCAAAAGCAACAAAAAAAAGAAATCCTTCACATTATCTTTTAGTCACCAATAGAATTGGCTCATTAGGGCTTCTTTGTTCCAATTGATGTTGCATGCTAATTGCCTAAAATCGGATGCATAGACTGATACAAAGTATGCCTTTTAATACAATGCTCAAATCTTAGCTATTGTCTAATGAGCCTTATCATATTCTTCAAATGCTTCCATGAAAACTTCAAAGTTGCTCAAAATTGGTGATTTCTTTTCAAACAAAGGAACAAACTATGATAATGCTTGTCCTATAAACAAGGTGTCAATCAATCCAATCCGTGATTCTTTTGTTCAACAAGTATCAGGTTGTAAGACTGTTATTGATTCAATTTGGTTGACAAATCTTTAGAACTTTAAATACGTACCATCATATTTCTCTAAAAGACTAACTCAAGGCTCCTTACGTTGTTAAACAAATGGATTTCCTTGGTATAGCATAGGTAGTATTGCATCTTCAAGCACAAAAATTAGAGGTGGGTGCATTCTAGATTGTCGTACTCCAAATATTGTGTCATTACAAAGTTTTGCAACAACCTCTTTAATTTCCGTAGTCCTAACGGATAACATTGTCGTGTTGTGGTTTGGCTACCATGTGAAAAAATTCTACATGTACATTTAATGTATAATTTATTATACAGCTAAGTGAGAGTCATATCAATAGACTTTTATTAATTATAAGATGTAGTTAGGTTGTTAGTTTAGAAGGGATCCATTAAAAAGGTTATTATTGAGGTTTATATAACCTTATTTCTTCTTTTAGATAGTAATTTTGACGTTGATTTTACATTGATAATAACTTTTATATATCTTAAGTCACCTTTGTTAGACATTGGTGATCCTTAAGATCTTTTTAACTTATTTTATTTGGTGTTTAGAACATATATTATATAAATCTTATAAGAAAAAAGATTAGCAAGGGATTTTTAGTATAAAAATGGTAGTTAGGCCATCTATGTGGATAAATGGAGATGGATGATAGAAGTCTCTATTCCTATTGGCCAAAAATCATGTCTAATGGACTTCAAGGAGGCTGCTCGAGGGTTTATTAGAGATTAGGATTTTTTTTTCATAAGAAGTTAAACATCAAAGACTAGGATCTATAAGTTTGAATATTTGGATATGGTTTTGGTGCAAATCTTGCATAATTTGGACTTTTTGTGAAAGAGATATAGGCGCTCAAATTTAGGGTGTCAAAATTGTACTCACTATCACTCTTTTAAGCATAACTTGTGCATACTCAAAGCAATAGAAGATTAGAAACTAAAGGTGAGAAGAGAACTTTTTTGGCTACACTTTTTATGTATAGTGTGATAAAATCCAAGCTAACATAAAGGAGATATTGGGAGTTGAAATCACTGCTTATAAGCTTAGGGCAATAAGTGACCCTGTTTAAATAGTGGTTATGCTTTGAGCTATATCTTATGCAATTTGATAGATTTTTTGCTCAAAATTTCTACAACTGTATACATTTATGTCACAAGACTATGTATTAAAATTTTGTGGCATTACAATCTTGGATTTGTGAGATATAAGGAAAATAGTGCTTAGGTGTCTCTGAGCTAGGATTTTAAGTACCTATTAGGATTTTTGAAATATCGGACGATCAAAAATGAATATATGGATGAATTTTTTTTGTAGTGCAATTTAAGTGTATTATCTATATTTTAAAGAAAATATTTTAGAAACTAAATAGTTGAATCAAGAATTATTGAACTCTAAAGATTAAGAAGAAATAAGCCCTTGCGAATGAATAAAGTTTTGAAGGATTTTTGTGGAAATTTAAAATTTTTTGTACAAATCTACTTAAAAATAGAAGGATTTATCAATAAAAAATATCTTTTCTGGTATCATTATATTATTTGTCCTTTTTACTAAAAACAAATCATTTTTTAGATTCTTGCCAATATTTTTCAAGTAAATTCTCCATAGCTAGGTACCCAGTGTATTCCCAAATAGAAAATCATGCCATCCAACAACATAGTAAGAGCACTTATAATAGCATCTAACTTGGACTCAAAAGATTTGATTATACTAATATCTTGACCTCTAGCCATTCTAAGAGAAAAAAGAAATGAACCTATAAGAAGACAATATCAATTTAGAAGAGGATAATCCGCAACCTCTAAAACATTTTAAGACCTTCAAAAAGATGGGTGATCCACTCTCTCACAAGAAAGACAAAGCTCTAATATTATAATAAAGAAAATATCAATTCAAAGGAGAGTAATTTTCAACCTCTAAAGTATTGGTATACCTTCAAAAAGAGGGATAATTTACTCTGTAACAAGAAAGATCCAACTGTGATATTAAAGATGAGGTCAATTTTGACAAAATGTCAAAGAGACAAGAATACAGAGCAAGAGATTTAAACAAGGACAAGGTTTTAAGAAGAAACCAACAAGAACTTGAATTAATTAGATGAGTGCACAAACAACACTGAGAAAGATGAGCTAGAACTCCAAGAGATATGTTGTTGAGACTGAAGAACTCTTTAGCCTTGATTCTTATATATATTCCTATCTAAGACACTTCTTGAGTGGCTCCTATCAAACTAAGAAGCTTTTTGAACAGCTTCTATCAAATGGGAAGCTTCTTGAGCTCCTTCCACTAACTTAAGAAGCTTTTAGAATATTCAAGAAGGTTTTGTGAACCACCAAAGTGTATGTCCCTAACATATATATATTCATCTCTATATATTTTAGATATATATTTTATTTCTATAATTTAAAATTATAATTTTGTTTATTTTTTATTTTTTATTTTTTTGTGATAGTTTTAATTATAAACTTTTATATTACATGATTATCTATTATTCAATAATATATTATTTTAAAGATATTTTGAAGTTTTTTATACTTTTTTTATACTTTTTGTATATTTTGATAGATTTTGTACAAAATATGTTACTCAATATTATTAACTAGTCATCTAATAATAAGTTTTATCTATTATTTTTAAAATAGGAAGATTATTTTATTACTTTTGATAATTCAATCTATTTTTTTAATTTGGAAGAGCATAATCCACAACCTCTAAAACGCTTTAAGACCTTCAAAAAGATAGATAATCCACTCTCTCACAAGAAGGACAAAGCTCTAATATTGTGATGAAGAAAATATCAATTCAAAGAATCTGTAACCTCTACAGTATTGATATACCTTCAAAAGAGGGATAATTTACTCTCTAATAAAAAAAGTCCAACTCTGATATTGAAGATGATATCAATCTTGACAAACTGTCAAAGAGACAAGAATACAGAGCAAGAGACTTAAACTGGGCGAAGCTTTCAAGAAGAAACCAACAAGAACTTGAATTAATCAAATGAGTGCACGAACAAAATCAAGAAAGATGAGCTACAACTCCAAAAGATGCGTTGTCAAGACTAAAGAACTCTTCAGCCTTGACTCCTCCATATACTCCTATCTAAGACACTTCTTGAGTAGCTCCTATCAAACTAAGAAGCTTCTTAAGTAGCTTCTACTAAATAAAAGTTTCTTGAGCTCCTTCCACTAACTCAAGAAGCTTTTAAAATGTTCCAAAAGGTTCTATGAACCTCTGAAGTGTATATCCCTAACATATACATATTCATCTACATGTATTTTGAATATATATATATATATATATATATATATATATTATTTCTACAATTTAGAATTATAATTTTTTTTTATTTTTTTAAATTTTAAATTTTTTTTTTTTTATAGTTTTAATTATAAAGTTTTACATGATGATCTATTATTCAAAAATATATTATTTCATAGATAATTTGAAGTTTTTTATACTTTTTTTATATTTTTTGTGTGTTTTGATGGTTTTAGTACAAAATGTAATACTCAATATTATTAACTAGTCATCTAATAATAAATTTTGTCTATTGTTCTTAAAATAGGAAGATTATTTTATTCCTTTTGATAATTCAACCTATTTTTTATATTAGGTATTCAAAAATATTCATTATTTTTTTTTATGATTTAAAATTTGTGGTTTCTATGTTTAGATTTTTTATAAGTGTTATTTGACATATTTTCTATTCATGTTTGTCATGTGTATTATATGAGATAAATATTTTCAACTTTGTAATTCTTAGAACCTTCTTTATTATTTTGTATTATATTTAGCATCATTGGTACCTTGTTATTATGAATGATACGTTGTCGTGTTGTGATTTGGCTACTATGTAAAAAACATTTACATGTATATTTAATGTACAATTTACTACTTAGCTAAATGAAAGTCATATTAGTAGATTTTATTGGTTATAGGATGTGATTAGGTTGCTGGTTTAGAAAGGATCTATTAAAAGGATTATTATTAAGGTTTATACAACCTTATTTTTCTTTTAGTAGTGACTTTTGAAGTTAATTTTATATTGATAGTAACTTGTATATATCTTAAGTCACCTATGTTAGACATTGGTGATCCTTAAGATCTTATTTATTTCTTTTATTTGGTGCTTAAAGCACCAAGTATGTAAATCTTGTAAGAAGAAGGGTTAGAAAAGGGTTTTTAGTATAAAAAGGGTAGTTTGGCCATCCATGTAGATGAATAGAGGTGGATGATAGAAATCTCTATTCTAATTGGCCAAAAATCATGCCCAATGGGCTTCAAGGAGGCTGCCCAAGGGTTTATTAGGAGTTAGGGTTTGTTTTTTGGAGAAGAATCAAACATCAGAGGCTAGGATCATAAGGTTTAGGTTTTTGGATCTAGTTTAGGTGCAAATTTTGTGTGATTTGCACTTTTTATGAAGAAGTTATAGGCGCCCAAAGTTAAGGTGTTGATTTTGGACCTACTATCACTCTTTTGCATATAACTCGCGCACACAGAAAGCAATTGAGGATCGGCGACTGGGATTGGAGAGAGCAATTTCACAGCTTCACTTTACACATACAACTCGATAAAATCTAAGCTAGGGTGAAGGAGATATTGGGAGTTGAAGTCAGTGCTTACAAACTCAAGGGCAGTAAGTGACCCGCTTACATAGTGGTTACATTTTGAGCTATATCTTAGGTAATTTGATAGATTTTTGGCTCAAAATTTTCAGGAGTGTATATGCTTATCTCACAAGACTATGTGCAAAATATTTGTGGCATTAGGGATTTGGATTTGTGAGATATAAGAAAAATAGTGCTCGGGTGTCTCTGAGCTAGGGTTTTAAGCACCTGCTAGGGATTTTGAAATATCAGACGATCGGAAACGAATTTACAGTTGATTTTTTCTTGTGATGAAATTTAAGAAGATTAACCACACTTTGAACTAAATTTTATAGAAATTGAATGGTTGGATCATGAGTTATTGGACTCTAAAGTTCAGCAAGAAATAGGTCCTTGCAGGTGAATAAAGTTTTTGAAGGGTTTTTGTGGAAATTTGAACCCTTTTTGTACAAACTTACTAGAATACAAGAGGGTTTACATATATAACTTCTCTTTTGTGAGATTTTTGTATTATTTGTCCTTTTTATTGAGGACAAACGATCTATTGGATTTTTCCATCAAATTTCAAATAAACTCTCCACAACCAGGTACCCAGTGTATTCCTAGATAGAAGGCCATGTCATACGACATATTGGTGAACCCAACGTGAAACATCTGGGGTGGAGAGTTTTGAAGAAATATTTTGGCCTTTATTATGGCAGGGGAATAAGGAGATAGTAGGGGAAACTGCAGTGGAGCATCACCAATGCAGCTTGATCCTCCTACAACTCAAATGTTTCAAGCATTTGCTCTTTATATGCAGCAACAACAAGCAGTGGAGCGTAAGGAGGCTATGGCTACCAAAGCCTTACAATCTGTTGTCGACATATTGGATCAGTTTGATGGGAAAAATATTTTCAAGTATTTGAAGTATTATTCGCGGGAGATGGAGCTTAATAAAGTACCAGAGAAGGAGATGATTCTAACATTTGAGCTAGCAGTTGTACCTGAACTCCGTGAGCACATTAAGAGGATTATTCAAACTCATGGAGCAAAATGGGAGGATTTTACCCTTCAGCTAAGAGAAGAGTATTCTGTGGAGGATGCTGAAAAGGTGACAAAAAAATCACTTATGGAATGGGTTAATGAATCTAACAAGGAGTCGGTTGCAATAGAATTATTTCGGGAGTTTGAAAGGCAATTTCTTCAATTGTCTCGGGTGGAAAAACTTACACTTGAAAATGACAAGGTGGAGCTATTTCTCCAATCAGCCGACAACGTTATACAAACCAGTATAAGATCTAACATCCTCTACAGCATGGTGTTATGACATATCTTGATTTTTAACTAAATGTTTCACCAGTCCTGTAAGTTTTAAAGTTCTTGCTTTATAACTATTCTACTAGAGAGAAAAAAACGAAAAAGATTATGTTCATGTATGACTTCATTTCATTATTCATTTGTACAGGTATCAAAATCATACGCATGTTAGATAAGCATCATAGCATTTCAAGCATATATAATGAGTACAATTTCATCTTATGCTTAGTTCAGATCTGTATGATATTCTTTAATTCTTCTTTCATCAAAGTTTTTCCTGTTTCAAATAGTATAATCACAGTATTCTTATAACGAATGATGGGTGCTTCTCTTGATACTAGATAACATAGAACATTCACAACTCCAATCTTATTTCCTTCACAACTTCTCTTTCTGCTCTATTTTCCCATCGTTCATCCGAAGTAACGCCACCGTTGGATGAAACATTTGGGCTCCCCGGTTTCTTTATCTTCCACGGGCAACGATGTCCAGCTGCCCGGATTCCACACCGACAAAGACGCTGACCGCGCTTGAGCAACAGCGACGACGCCGCTCGGCACAGAAATCCTAACCTAGTCCGGAAAATTCCTTTACAACCTGCTCTGGTGAAAATTACAGAAACATCTTCAACAGATCAGCCGACGACGAAGGAAATAGTGCTGCTTCGAGAATCCTCTGCAGAGGCAATCGTTGTAACTTCGCAGGCACAGTCGGGTCTCTGCGGAGAATATTCAGAGTGCATCGAATGTTTGAGCACCTCGTCTCACATGAGGGTGTTTCGTGATGCAATTCAATGGTGGGCGCGATGCTTCTTCGTGTTACCGATCGCTGGTTACACATGTCGTGCACCTCGACAGTTTCCAGATCGACGAGAAAGTGCCCATTCTCCGACACATATGGTCGTGAAAGCTCGTGAGTCTAATTCAGAAACGCGGAGTGATAGTTTGACCAGATTTGCCTAAAATTAGGTTTTCTCCAATCTCGTGCTGCGGGAATGATCTGAGGCTTGAACGTTTGGAATTCCCACATAACCGTTCCTTGTCACGATGTGTGACTTCTCAACCATCCGGGAAGATATTGAGTCGGCAACGATGAGTTCCGGAATCGTCCTGCAGGGCGCCGTGTCATGGCATGTCACTGCCGGCGTCGCTGCCGGCGTTGACTGCCTGGGCCCTAATGAAAACAGCCGCATTCAAAGTTGAGCACACACAAGAAGGCCGTTTCGAGATACTTGTTGTTTAGATTCCGTTGTCGAATCACATGATGTCGAAAACAAATAAATAAATACATAAATAAACAAAAGTTCCACAGTGAATCATGAGAAATCAGGCAATACGCATCTCTGAATACTTGGGGCTTCGTCCGATGATGACAGCATGGGGAAACAGCTTAATGAGAACGCGTTCGTTAAAAATCTGGGGTCTTGCAGCTTCGAATTCTCCAGCTTCTTGTAGGGTCTGCGCATCACATATTCTGCCATCATGAGTGGCAGTTTTTAGCTCCCGCTGGTCAACCTTGCCTCACCACTGTGCTACTTTCTATCACAATTAAAAACTACCAACAATGCTGGAAACTGCCAACAACTATACTTGCTATAGAGGAAGGTATCTTAACAAAATACAATAATTTCAAATCAGATCATCTTTTCTAAACAACAAAAATATAAAATTAAAATGGAAAGAAAAGAAAGAAATTTGCTTCATATAAGAATTAGTACCAATTTTCAAAAACTTGAAGCAAAAGAGAATGAATCCTTCTCTTATGTATTTTTTTTCAAAATAAATATTTATAAATACTTAACATTCAAAAATACCCAAAAGTCTTAAAAATTGAGACTCAAAAAGTTTGGCATTTAAAAATACCTACTAGTATTTAAAAATAATGATCAAACTTGTAAAGTTGCCATGGTATCTAAAATCTTAAATATCTTAATCTTAAGCTGCTTCTTTGGTTAAAGAGGCCCTTGGTGAAATTTTGAATTTTAGGCCTAAAATCATAAGGGTTTTGTAAAAAAGAACAAAGAATAAATTCCAAATCAACCTCTAAAATTGAGGTTTTTTAAAAAGAATCCAAAAGTTGCAATGCACCTTTATATGACATACATGTATTCTTAAAAGTCCCAAAATAACTTTAAATTTTTTTTAAAAAGTTTAAATTTTAAATTATTAATAATCACTTATAAGAATTATAAAATAATTTCAAGTCGAAATTGGGCCCCTAATAGGTTTAGATTCCACTTGCAAATCACCCCTTAATGCTCTTAGGACCTTTGTGTTTCTAACATGGTTTCCAACATGGTTACTTGTTCCTGTCCTATTGTCATATTATGTGTCGTCTTCTTTGAGAATGCATTAGATACTTGGTTGTAGAAGATAAACTTGTATATTGCAACTAATTAAGAGCCTAAAAATCCTAATATAATCCTAAATAAATCTCAATTAAACTTTAATCAAATCTTAAATAAATTATAATAAAATCTTATTCAAATCTTAATCAAATTTTAATCAAATTTTAATCAATCTTAATCAAATTTTAATCAAATCTTAATAAAATTCTAATATAATCTTATATCAAATCCAAAGTCAAATCCTAATCAAATCTTAATCAAATCTTAAGTCAAATACTAATAAAATCCTAAAATAAATCCTAATTAAATCCTAAAGTAAATTCTAATTAAATCCAATAATAGATTTAAAACCTCAATAATTATTAAATCAATTATTGATCTTTATTCAAAATATGCATATTTTATGATATATTAATAAAAAACAAACATACAAAATTTGAAAAAAATTGAACTTACCAATTGGAAAAAAAAGCTTCTAATCCTCTCAAGTGCTGGTTGCCTTCCTTCTCCAATCTTGATGTTGATCTTCTAGCATCAATATCTCCTTTTTGTACTATTCATATATTTTAAAATTTTATAAAAATATTGAAAACTAAATTAATTACCAATTCAAAAAAGAACCATTCCAGTCTAATTGGCAAACTTTTCAAAATCACAAAAACCCTTACTAATCCTTAAAATCCAATTTTTAAGATCTTAGCTCACTTAAATTCCAATAACCTTTGAATTAACTATTGGATTAAGCTCAGATTTATAATAGACATTCAATACAATAATATTCACAAAACTACAAGTTGTCACTTATAGATCTACTACGCAATTTTCAATGTGCTCAAAAACACAAATTTGCTTTATTTCTCAATAACTAGAGTCACAAGAATAAAACCCTAACTTTGCATAGCTCTCACAAAGTTATTATGAATTCAAAAACCTTGAAACCAATGCTTAAAAAAATCCTATCAAGTTTGCTCTCAAATCTCACTCTTTGATCAACAAAAGATCTTGCTATCTATTGTAGGCACACGGGTTTGTGCCTTAGAATCTAATTTCGACCTTGATTCATAATTGGCCCTCTTTGGATATCAATCCAAGATTTTCTTAAATAATTTTTGCTAGAAATTATCTTTTATTTTAATCTTAAGATGTTCATAATAATATTTTTATTAATCTATTTTATTTTATTTTATTTATGGCTATACAATATATGTACAAGCTTTTTTTTTATTGAAAAGTAGTATTAAAATTAAATATTTTTACTACCTCTCTATTTTTTTATTTATATTTTTTTAAGTAATTTTATATTTTAGTCTTCAATTAACCTTTTCTATAATATATGATTCTTTTACTCTTTTGTCCTATTGCCATGTTATAATATGATATTGTTTTTCCACTAATTTTTTATTCTCAACTAGTTTTTGATAATTCTTATATGCGTTCCTAGCTTATGCACTGACCACTAATCCTGTGGCACATGCTAGATATTGTTCCACCTTTTGAGCTATAATCCTTAGTCGTACATCAATCCTTACTCCCATTATACATTATTCCTGTTGTTCTTTCTATCTGCTTGTTACTTGATCTATATTTGTAGGATGTCGCATATTAATCGGTGACTATTGATTATCCACCTAGTCACTTGTTGATAACTAGCGGTTGCTTAATAGTCCATAGGACAATCCTATGGCTGTTCAATGGCTTGAATAAAAACCACAACAATGCCAACATTACTTGACACTCGAATTCAATACCTTTAGTGTAAAAAATTTAAAATTTAGCTTGTAGCAATGAACATCCACAAACTTAAGAATACAATGAACTTAAAAATCACAAATTTCTTCACCAAATTGAAAAAATAGAAGGACATTCTTATCAGGTGAAGAAATTTGGAATCTGCACTCAAGGCAAGCTATCTTTTACTCCATAAAGGGAGAATTCAAGAATATAAGTGTGAAGAATATAAGAATACTTTACTAAATGGCAAACCACCATTTTCAAGCAAAGACACAAGATATAAAAGCTCTCTCTAAAATACTCACAAGTCTCAATTTAGCAAGAATGTCAAGCCAAGGAAGCCTTCTCTCCTAATTTCCATTCAAATCCATTCAAGTCAATACCAGTAGATCCAAGAAGATGAACAAGACTTTCTAAATTAGATGAAACCTTCTTGATTACATCCATCTAATATGATATAGCATCGACACCAAGCCATACAACAATAATTAGGCCATTCATATCAATGAATGGAAATAAATGATAGAAATCTCTATTTCTATTGGCCAAAAGTCATATCCAATAGGCTTCAAGGAGGCTGCCTAAGGCCTTATCAACAATTAGGATTTTTCTTTTGAAGGCATTCAAACATCAAAGATTAGGATCAACAACAAGTTTAGGTTTTTGGCTATGGTTTTGATATAAAAATTAAGTGATTTGAAGTTCTTATAAAGAAGATATAGGCACTTAAAGTCAAGGTGTTGATTTTGTATCTATTGTCACTTTTTGTAGTATAACTCATGCATATAGAAAGCAATAAAGGTTTGGCAATTGGAGTTGAAGAGAGCTTTTTTTTAACTATACTTTGCATATTTAGATTGATAAATTCTAAGTTATAACAAAAGAGACATTGGAAGTTGAAGTTAGCACTTGCAATCTAAGAACAATAAGTGACCCGCTTAATTAGTGGTTGTGTTTTGAGCTTTATCTTAAGCAATTTGATAAGGTTTTGGCTCAAATTTTTCAAGGATACATAATTTTATGTTACAAAGCTATATACAAAAATTTTGTAGCATTAAAATTTTGGGTTTTTTAAACGTGAAGAAAATAGTGCTCAGATGTCTATAAATTAGGGTTTTAAGTACTTTTTAGGATTTTTGAAATATCAGACAATTAATAGTGGATCTATGATTGATTTTTTTTGTGATAAAGCTTTAGAATATAAACTATACTTTGGAGAAATTTGAAAAAAATTGAATTGTTGGATCAAGAATTATTAGATCCTAAAATTCTAGAAGAAATGAATCTTTTACAAGTAAATAAGATATTGAAGGTTTTTCTTATAATTTGAGTATTTTATACAAACTAAAGAGATTTTTTAAGAGCCAAGACTTTATCAAGGTAAAAAAATGGATATATAAAATTATGATAATATTTTTAATATAAAGATGAATTTATAAAAAGAGATTAAGGATTTTCTTAGAAGTTATTGAGAATCTAACTTACCAACAATTGGTTAGTTGTGATTTTATATAAAAAAGGAAGTTTAAAATTTTCTACATGCCATTAAAAAACTTTATATATAAATCTACTCAAATATAAGAGATTTTTATTAGTATAATATTTTTATTTTTATTATTGTATTTATTTATCTTTCTTATTAAGAAAAAATTACTTATTGGAATCTTGCCAATAAATTATAGGTAAACTCTCTATAATTATATAATCAATATGTTTTCAAATAAAAAATCATGCCACATGACAATAATTCCTATTGTAATTAGACATCCTTGTTTTTCTATGAAGTATTTGATAATGTGATTGTAGTTCTTATTTATAATGTATGTCAATATTTTTTGTAGCAATTATTGGCCTTGTGGCTAGATTCTCCACAATACAAATATAAGTTGTATTCTTTTTTATGCTTTTTTTTTATTATTGAAAAAGAAATTTGAAGCAAATCTCATTAATCTATATATCTTCTATTTCCAAATATTTGCTAGAGTTGGAAGATGTAGAAGATGGAGAGTAATTGGTGTAAATTTGTGGCACAAGCAATGGATATTTATCTTATTGATATTAAAATAGCTGATTATTGCACTTCACAACTTCACTAATGGCTTCATTAAGAGTTTGAAGATCAAATAAAGACAATAATAGATCCTTTATATCATCTTATCATCCCTAATGAAACTGACTTATCAACATGTCTTTGCTTCAATTGATATTACATGCTAATTGCTAAAATTTCAAAGTATAAATAGATGCAAAACATGTTCTATGTCAAAGGGCTTGGATTTTAATTGTAGTAGAATAAATCTTATTATGTTTCTCAAATACTTCTATAAATACCACCAAAAATATTTTAAAGTTATGCAATATGGAAGAATCCTTTTCAAATAATGAAACAAACTAAGACAAAACTTGACTAAAGAATAAGATTCCAATCAGACCAATAAAAGATACTTCTATAGAATACCATTAAGGTTGAAATAAAATAATAAGCTGTACTTGATTTATAAAGCCACAAAACTTTAAATGAGTTCTATCAAACTTCTTTGGAAGGCTAATTCATAGTTCTATTGCTATTGATATTGAATTATCATTTCAAATATATACATCTTTTAGTGAAGTAGATCTTGGTAGAGGAATTCCTAAGGTGACTTGTGATAGTGGTTGAGGTAGTTCTATTCTTTGACCATTATATATGATCATATAAAGTTCTTTATTTTACTTCGATAAGGTCTTTGTCTTGACTCTCAATGCTTCAAGAGCATTTATAATTGAATCCAATTTGGCTTCTTGAAATTTGTCAAATTGAACCCTTTACTTCTTGTTATATAAATAAAAAAAAGAAAGAATAGATACAAAAAATCAATATCAATACTAGTCTAGAAGAGAGTAATCCGCAACCTTTAGAGTGCTATAATACTTCCAAGAAGAAGGGTAATCTACTTTCTATCTAGAAAGACCAAGCTCTGATATTGTACTATGTCAATTTTCACAAACTATTACAAACACACCACATCAAGTAGAATAAGACTCCAAAAATTCAAAGAACTAAAACTAAATAAGTTTACTTTATATTACAAGTAAGGAACTATGGCAAGACACATGAACAAGACTACAAGGCCCAAGGTGAGCTTTACGGATTACATTGTTAAGACTAAAGATCTCCTCAACCTTCATTTTTATATATATTAAATACAAGGAAGCTCTTTGAGGAATTTCCTTGATGCTTGGAGGTGAAACAAACCTTAGATCCTTCTTTGATAACTTCCTAAAATATTTAAATTTCCGAGAATCTTTTAGAATCAATTAAAACCTTCTTTTATTATATATCCATGATAACAAGATAGCAACAATTCAAGAATTCTTTATACAAGTAAATAGAGAAAGAAATACATAAAATCCAAAAAATATTATAAAAATATAACAACATTATTTAGTCAAATTTGTAAAAAGAAAAATGTTGTATATTTTTAAATTAATTTTTAAAAATTTATATTATCAATATTTAATAAAAATAAATTTAATAAAAAAATCTACTATCATAAATAATTTTTTTATTAACTATTTTTAGATATTTATATAAAATTTATCAAAATAATAAAAAAAATATTATTTATAAATATTTTTGTGTTGTGTATCCTTAATCTCCAACATATTCTAAATTAGCTTAAGTTTTATATAACAATCCAAAAAATATTTAAAATATATTTAATTTTTTTATTTAAAATTTCAGTTTTATAATACTTCTAATAAAATGGTATAATATAGTACTAAATCAAAAGCAGCTAAAATTCAACAATTTCTAAGATATTTTATAACAAAAAAAAATTAATGGTAGTATAATTTACTCAGATGTTTTTTTCCTAATATAAACAAAAATCTGACTCACAAAATTGATCTTGGATTGATAAGGTATGGCATTCTATATATGTTTACTAAGAAATTTTAAGAAATTTAAAATAAATTATTTTGGTAGGCTTCTAACAACCTACTTATAGAAATAAGTGTAGTTTCAATAAAAAAAATATCACAAATTATATTTAATATATGTTGAAATAAGAAAAATAAACTTAAATATAAAAATTCCTTTAAATTAAATAAAAACCATCTTAACATATATTTTTTCTAAAATAGTATAAAATATTAGATTTAAATATTCAACTACTAAAATGAAAAGAAGATAATTATATTTTATAATTTTATAATAGATACTAATTGTGCATATATATATATATATATATATATATATATATATATAAACTATGATTAATTCTAAATATTGACTCTTTTATCATCTTATTACAATTAGATTTATTTCTATGATCTACATTAGAATAGAAAAAAATTTAGAAAATTTAAAAAAAAAAAAAAAAAAAAAAAAAAAAAATCTCCTAATAAATATGATTTAATCAATCTTAAAATTAAAAGATTTTATATGCATTTTTTGAATTATATCTTTGATTTAAAAAAAATATGAATGGCTAAGGTCATAAAATTCTTTTGTACATTGATAGAAGACTTTTGTTTTAATTTTTTGGTTTATAAATAACAAATAAAAAATAAAGTGATGACTTATACAACAATATTAGGCCTAAAATTATTTAATTTAAAACAAAAAGAATAAAACTTAGCATAGACAAAATAAAATTAGATTCTAAATAAAAACTACTTATAAGATTGATTTAATATTTAGATCAAATTAAGACAAAAAAAAAGAGGCTATACTTCTTTAGATGATTTAACATAGAAGTATTATTGTGAATATATAAAAAAAACTCAAGTTTATCTAAATATCTCATTTTTATGCAAATTATATATATTTTAAGTAGTAAAAATCTCATCACAATTTTTTTTGAAATATAGACTAGTGCAAAGGATACAAAACTAAACCACTTCTATAATACATAAGATAATTTTAGGATTGTGTTATTGGAAGCTAAAGAAAGCAATCTTGTAAACAAAGTTAAAAACTATATTAGCTGCTAAATTAGCATTATAATTTAAACATATCAACATCATCTAGTCTTTAATAAGTATTTTTGTGTATAGAAAATATCAATTTAAAAAAATCTAAAAAAATTATTAATGATATATAGAGCAAATACACACATGAAAATAATATTATGAAAAAGTATGGTAGAATATAATAAATTGCTATATATGTTTATCATTTTAGAAAAATAATTTAAAATTATGATTTTCTTAAAATAACATGAGTAATATAATTAAACAGATTTGAAAATAAATTATTGTTATTACCAGCATTTAAAATTGAAACAAAAATATAAATCATTTATTTTTAATCAAGCACATTTTACTGAAAACCAAACTTTAATACGATTCTCGTGAAAAAATGTATACTAATAAAAAGATTTAATATGCTAATTTTAGATATTAATATTTTCAATCATAAACGCACACAGAAATCAGAAACTAAGAACAAGATCAAGCTTTTTGTAAAATTTAAGGTTGATACTAAAATTACTTATATTAGAAAATTAAGATAAGAATAATCAACATAAACATCCAATGGGACGCAACCAAGCAACATATCCTCCAAGATATTATACGTATCTCCCAATTAAGAACCAAACTTAGATTATATACTCGACAATTTGTAACGGCAATCCTGCATGGAAAGCCATCCGCGAAATCAACAGTGAAGTCACCAGGTTCAAATCCCGTTTCAAAATCACAACCGTGCTTGACGAGACCTTCCTTAAAGTTCACCCCTGCATACAGTGTCAAAAAATATATATATATATATATATATATATATCAAACAAACAAACAAATAAACTAACAAACAATGAGGTTACCCAACTCATCAAAACAAATCCACAAAAAAGAAACCCAGCAAAAAACGAATTACCGGGCAGAAATAAACAGCGACACCAAAAAACAATGGATTCAGGTAACTCAATCAGAAGCTACCAACTACCACCCCAACTCCGAGAAATGCGCGGCGCTGACCAGAGTTACAGGCGCGGGAAGTCCACATTCCAGCATCCACCTTTTAAACCCAAACGGAGCGTCGTAACCGGAGCGGGGACTGCAGCACTAGTGACGGGAGACCCATGGCGACGCGGTTCTGGGTCATACCGACTCCAATCCCAGGGGTTGTCCGCAGGCGAGCTTGACTGAGAATCCCTGGAGGTCAAAACCCGGAGCTGTCCCCCAGCCCGAGTGCACCCGACGCCCCTCGTATAAGGGGAGCTCGCACTGGCCTCATTCCACCACCTCAAGCGCTCGCAACCATTCTCCCCCCTCACGATCGATCTCATCTCGCCATCGACGCCTTGACAAATCCCCTCATTCCTGCACAAAGCCTAGGCTGCGGCGCCTGTTCAGTCGACTCGATCATCGGCTTTGAGACGCGGCTCGGAGGACGACGTCCGCCTCCTCCTCCTTTCCTGCTTTCGGAGTGTCCAATTGAAAGCCACTGATCGCAGCTTGCGCGCTGTCGCGCCCGGCGGAACAAAAGAAAAAACCGCCCTCTCCTCGACACTCGATACGTGATCTCGCACACCCAAATGGCAGCTTGGGAAGGCGATGGTGGCTCCTCCAAGTGGAGACCCGGGAACTCACACAGCTGTGGCTGGTCCGACGACTCAGAAGGAGACGGCGGCTCGTCGAAGTGGCGGCCATGAAAAACGATTGTGCAACCTACGCAGCACACTCCCAAGGCATTTGCCACGGCTTTGTAAACTTCTGTACAGCAATACTCGAGATCAACGGCAGCCTCTTGGTCAAGCGGAAACGACCGAGTTTTGGGAACGCCCGATCTTCGTCGCCGACACACGCTGCGGCAGTTGGATTAGAGTAGACACAACCATTATTTTGGACCCCGCTCGCGGGGGGCCTCACATAGACTAGTCATCATTCTTTGGTCGGAGCCAACTCACATTGAGTTGAGCGGATGTACACAGACCTCAAATTTGAAAAACGTCACACCACCCATTCAATCAACTGTGTCGATGGATGCCTGCGAAATCGGTCCCCGCTGTGATCGTTTGCAAGTGTTGCTGCGCAAAAGCAAGAGGTTGGGAGTGCATACCAAAACTGGGTTCCAGAGAGCCGGATTTCAGTTACACAATTCGGAAGTCAAACCTGGAAGAATGTGTATCCTTGGGCTCGAGGAAGCAGAATACCGCCAGAGTGGGATCGCTGTCTTTGAAACCGCGCCACTCGCAAGCCACGGTCCTTGTCGATTTTTCATGGACCGGATATGGCGGGCAGGTTGCATTTTACATGTTGATGAGAATACCCAGCGTCTGCGCCTGTTTGCTGGGTGATGGAAGCGATCCGGGAGGTGGAGAACAAATTCTGCAGTCCAGCCAGTGACCCTAAAAACTGGCACTTTCTAGTCACCTACCAGTGGAATATATGACCTTCTTACAACGCACCCTTCTCAGAATATCAAGCTTCAAAATGAATGCATTTTATTTGGAGATTCCAACTACATTGGAGAGAATCAAAAGCATCTAGACGAACTTATTTAGAACCAATTCTTTCTATTTATAACAAGAACATGTGTATGAGTTCAGCAACAATATTGTAAGGATCAAGCAAGTCATTGAAACAATAGAGACGTGGAGGCCAACCAAAATGTAAATTGTGCTGAAGAGCAACTACAAAACAATCCTGAAACCTACGCAATTCAAAAATGATAGAAAAATGGTCAAGCAAATATTACTTAGCTTAATAATTGGAGATAGATAGGTCAAGGATTGAACACAAGGCTTTTAAGGAAGCTGGAAGGAGGTAAAGAAAAAGAAATATTTTTTGCAGAAGAAAATTTAAACAAGACCTATGCATATATATGCTTGATATGAGGGCCACGACATTGCACACCCGACCTCTTGCTTTTGCGCAGCAACACTTGCAAACGATCACAGCGGGGACCGATTTCGCAGGCATCCATCGACACAGTTGATTGAATGGGTGGTGTGACGTTTTTCAAATTTGAGGTCTGTGTACATCCGCTCAACTCAATGTGTGTTGGCTCCGACCAAAGAATGATGACTAGTCTATGTGAGGCCCCCCGCGAGCGGGGTCCAAAATAATGGTTGTGTCTACTCTAATCCAACTGCCGCAGCGTGTGTCGGCGACGAAGATCGGGCGTTCCCAAAACTCGGTCGTTTCCGCTTGACCAAGAGGCTGCCGTTGATCTCGAGTATTGCTGTACAGAAGTTTACAAAGCCGTGGCAAATGCCTTGGGAGTGTGCTGCGTAGGTTGCACAATCGTTTTTCATGGCCGCCACTTCGACGAGCCGCCGTCTCCTTCTGAGTCGTCGGACCAGCCACAGCTGTGTGAGTTCCCGGGTCTCCACTTGGAGGAGCCACCATCGCCTTCCCAAGCTGCCATTTGGGTGTGCGAGATCACGTATCGAGTGTCGAGGAGAGGGCGGTTTTTTCTTTTGTTCCGCCGGGCGCGACAGCGCGCAAGCTGCGATCAGTGGCTTTCAATTGGACACTCCGAAAGCAGGAAAGGAGGAGGAGGCGGACGTCGTCCTCCGAGCCGCGTCTCGAAGCCGATGATCGAGTCGACTGAACAGGCGCCGCAGCCTAGGCTTTGTGCAGGAATGAGGGGATTTGTCAAGGCGTCGATGGCGAGATGAGATCGATCGTGAGGGGGGAGAATGGTTGCGAGCGCTTGAGGTGGTGGAATGAGGCCAGTGCGAGCTCCCCTTATACGAGGGGCGTCGGGTGCACTCGGGCTGGGGGACAGCTCCGGGTTTTGACCTCCAGGGGATTCTCAGTCAAGCTCGCCTGCGGACAACCCCTGGGATTGGAGTCGGTATGACCCAGAACCGCGTCGCCATGGGTCTCCCGTCACTGGTGCTGCAGTCCCCGCTCCGGTTACTCAGTCCAGGTTCGTGCTGGAATGTGGACTGGCGGAGATTTCGTTCCTTATTTCTCGACATGCTGTGGGTTGTGGGGTTCGGGCTGTGGGTTGCACTTTGGGCGTGGGTATTGCGCGCGTCTGAAAAGCCACACGATGGAGCATTATTTCTGTTTTTTTGGCTTGTCTGAAACATGAGGGGTGCACCGATTTGCTGAATAGTGTTATTTCAGAGTATGTAGGCGGTTGATTTTGGGGTTGGATGCAGCGTAGTTTACTGAGGGTGGGGGACATTGGTCCTCGTGGAGGATATGCCTGAACTGAAACATGTTAGTTTAGTATTTTATTAATTTGAAAAAATATATAATTAAGCTCGTTGTGAAGCCTCTTGTGAATAAATTATAATGTCTTCCTTGAATGGGGTTTGGTGTAATCTATCAATCTAATCTTGATAAAATCTTCTATTTTCTCATTTGATAGATCTTTGCGTGTGAATATGTTTTTATTTTATTAAAAATTAAATTGAAAGGATTAAAAACAAAAGAAAAAACAGAAAACATATACATATACATAAAGCACACATGCAGGAAAATGAAAACACAAACAAAAGATAAAACCATAAGAACTCCAAGAGTTCTCTACAGGATTACTGGATTATGATTGTTGCCTTCTACTTACACTCATCTCATATCCTACAAGAACCTACGGAGTTTCCAATCTTCAAATTTGATGTAGTACTAAGACCCTTCTCCCACTACAACTCCCAAACTACTTCCTTTTAAATTCTTTTCACAATGTTGCTTAATGTAGACAACCAGTATACCTAGTTTGTGTCAAAAATTGAAAACATAAATATACCAAAATAAAGCCAACGAATACGGGAGTCGATCGATCGGAATGGTCTCCTGATACAGGGCCCATCACACCTGGTTAACGACTACGATTGCTTCTACAAAACCAAGAACACAGTCTCACTTGTCGTTAGTTGTGCTTTGACCAGCGGGAGCTAAAAACTGCCACTCATGATGGCAGAATATGTGATGCGCAGACCCTACAAGAAGCTGGAGAATTCGAAGCTGCAAGACCCCAGATTTTTAACGAACGCGTTCTCATTAAGCTGTTTCCCCATGCTGTCATCATCGGACGAAGCCCCAAGTATTCAGAGATGCGTATTGCCTGATTTCTCATGATTCACTGTGGAACTTTTGTTTATTTATGTATTTATTTATTTGTTTTCGACATCATGTGATTCGACAACGGAATCTAAACAACAAGTATCTCGAAACGGCCTTCTTGTGTGTGCTCAACTTTGAATGCGGCTGTTTTCATTAGGGCCCAGGCAGTCAACGCCGGCAGCGACGCCGGCAGTGACATGCCATGACACGGCGCCCTGCAGGACGATTCCGGAACTCATCGTTGCCGACTCAATATCTTCCCGGATGGTTGAGAAGTCACACATCGTGACAAGGAACGGTTATGTGGGAATTCCAAACGTTCAAGCCTCAGATCATTCCCGCAGCACGAGATTGGAGAAAACCTAATTTTAGGCAAATCTGGTCAAACTATCACTCCGCGTTTCTGAATTAGACTCACGAGCTTTCACGACCATATGTGTCGGAGAATGGGCACTTTCTCGTCGATCTGGAAACTGTCGAGGTGCACGACATGTGTAACCAGCGATCGGTAACACGAAGAAGCATCGCGCCCACCATTGAATTGCATCACGAAACACCCTCATGTGAGACGAGGTGCTCAAACATTCGATGCACTCTGAATATTCTCCGCAGAGACCCGACTGTGCCTGCGAAGTTACAACGATTGCCTCTGCAGAGGATTCTCGAAGCAGCACTATTTCCTTCGTCGTCGGCTGATCTGTTGAAGATGTTTCTGTAATTTTCACCAGAGCAGGTTGTAAAGGAATTTTCCGGACTAGGTTAGGATTTCTGTGCCGAGCGGCGTCGTCGCTGTTGCTCAAGCGCGGTCAGCGTCTTTGTCGGTGTGGAATCCGGGCAGCTGGACATCGTTGCCCGTGGAAGATAAAGAAACCGGGGAGCCCAAATGTTTCATCCAACGGTGGCGTTACTTCGGATGAACGATGGGAAAATAGAGCAGAAAGAGAAGTTGTGAAGGAAATAAGATTGGAGTTGTGAATGTTCTATGTTATCTAGTATCAAGAGAAGCACCCATCATTCGTTATAAGAATACTGTGATTATACTATTTGAAACAGGAAAAACTTTGATGAAAGAAGAATTAAAGAATATCATACAGATCTGAACTAAGCATAAGATGAAATTGTACTCATTATATATGCTTGAAATGCTATGATGCTTATCTAACATGCGTATGATTTTGATACCTGTACAAATGAATAATGAAATGAAGTCATACATGAACATAATCTTTTTCGTTTTTTTCTCTCTAGTAGAATAGTTATAAAGCAAGAACTTTAAAACTTACAGGACTGGTGAAACATTTAGTTAAAAATCAAGATATGTCATAACACCATGCTGTAGAGGATGTTAGATCTTATACTGGTTTGTATAACGTTGTCGGCTGATTGGAGAAATAGCTCCACCTTGTCATTTTCAAGTGTAAGTTTTTCCACCCGAGACAATTGAAGAAATTGCCTTTCAAACTCCCGAAATAATTCTATTGCAACCGACTCCTTGTTAGATTCATTAACCCATTCCATAAGTGATTTTTTTGTCACCTTTTCAGCATCCTCCACAGAATACTCTTCTCTTAGCTGAAGGGTAAAATCCTCCCATTTTGCTCCATGAGTTTGAATAATCCTCTTAATGTGCTCACGGAGTTCAGGTACAACTGCTAGCTCAAATGTTAGAATCATCTCCTTCTCTGGTACTTTATTAAGCTCCATCTCCCGCGAATAATACTTCAAATACTTGAAAATATTTTTCCCATCAAACTGATCCAATATGTCGACAACAGATTGTAAGGCTTTGGTAGCCATAGCCTCCTTACGCTCCACTGCTTGTTGTTGCTGCATATAAAGAGCAAATGCTTGAAACATTTGAGTTGTAGGAGGATCAAGCTGCATTGGTGATGCTCCACTGCAGTTTCCCCTACTATCTCCTTATTCCCCTGCCATAATAAAGGCCAAAATATTTCTTCAAAACTCTCCACCCCAGATGTTTCACGTTGGGTTCACCAATATGTCGTATGACATGGCCTTCTATCTAGGAATACACTGGGTACCTGGTTGTGGAGAGTTTATTTGAAATTTGATGGAAAAATCCAATAGATCGTTTGTCCTCAATAAAAAGGACAAATAATACAAAAATCTCACAAAAGAGAAGTTATATATGTAAACCCTCTTGTATTCTAGTAAGTTTGTACAAAAAGGGTTCAAATTTCCACAAAAACCCTTCAAAAACTTTATTCACCTGCAAGGACCTATTTCTTGCTGAACTTTAGAGTCCAATAACTCATGATCCAACCATTCAATTTCTATAAAATTTAGTTCAAAGTGTGGTTAATCTTCTTAAATTTCATCACAAGAAAAAATCAACTGTAAATTCGTTTCCGATCGTCTGATATTTCAAAATCCCTAGCAGGTGCTTAAAACCCTAGCTCAGAGACACCCGAGCACTATTTTTCTTATATCTCACAAATCCAAATCCCTAATGCCACAAATATTTTGCACATAGTCTTGTGAGATAAGCATATACACTCCTGAAAATTTTGAGCCAAAAATCTATCAAATTACCTAAGATATAGCTCAAAATGTAACCACTATGTAAGCGGGTCACTTACTGCCCTTGAGTTTGTAAGCACTGACTTCAACTCCCAATATCTCCTTCACCCTAGCTTAGATTTTATCGAGTTGTATGTGTAAAGTGAAGCTGTGAAATTGCTCTCTCCAATCCCAGTCGCCGATCCTCAATTGCTTTCTGTGTGCGCGAGTTATATGCAAAAGAGTGATAGTAGGTCCAAAATCAACACCTTAACTTTGGGCGCCTATAACTTCTTCATAAAAAGTGCAAATCACACAAAATTTGCACCTAAACTAGATCCAAAAACCTAAACCTTATGATCCTAGCCTCTGATGTTTGATTCTTCTCCAAAAAACAAACCCTAACTCCTAATAAACCCTTGGGCAGCCTCCTTGAAGCCCATTGGGCATGATTTTTGGCCAATTAGAATAGAGATTTCTATCATCCACCTCTATTCATCTACATGGATGGCCAAACTACCCTTTTTACACTAAAAACCCTTTTCTAACCCTTCTTCTTATAAGATTTACATACTTGGTGCTTTAAGCACCAAATAAAAGAAGTAAATAAGATCTTAAGGATCACCAATGTCTAACATAGGTGACTTAAGATATATACAAGTTACTATCAATATAAAATTAACTTCAAAAGTCACTACTAAAAGAAAATAAGGTTGTATAAACCTTAATAATAATCCTTTTAATAGATCCTTTCTAAACTAGCAACCTAATCACATCCTATAACCAATAAAATCTACTAATATGACTTTCATTTAGCTAAGTAGTAAATTGTACATTAAATATACATGTAAATGTTTTTTACATAGTAGCCAAATCACAACACGACAACGTATCATTCATAATAACAAGGTACCAATGATGCTAAATATAATACAAAATAATAAAGAAGGTTCTAAGAATTACAAAGTTGAAAATATTTATCTCATATAATACACATGACAAACATGAATAGAAAATATGTCAAATAACACTTATAAAAAATCTAAACATAGAAACCACAAATTTTAAATCATAAAAAAAAATAATGAATATTTTTGAATACCTAATATAAAAAATAGGTTGAATTATCAAAAGGAATAAAATAATCTTCCTATTTTAAGAACAATAGACAAAATTTATTATTAGATGACTAGTTAATAATATTGAGTATTACATTTTGTACTAAAACCATCAAAACACACAAAAAATATAAAAAAAGTATAAAAAACTTCAAATTATCTATGAAATAATATATTTTTGAATAATAGATCATCATGTAAAACTTTATAATTAAAACTATAAAAAAAAAAAAATTTAAAATTTAAAAAAATAAAAAAAAATTATAATTCTAAATTGTAGAAATAATATATATATATATATATATATATATATATATATTCAAAATACATGTAGATGAATATGTATATGTTAGGGATATACACTTCAGAGGTTCATAGAACCTTTTGGAACATTTTAAAAGCTTCTTGAGTTAGTGGAAGGAGCTCAAGAAACTT